>JAQIXC010000457.1:0-26349 GCA_034697605.1 Metabelba pulverosa | reverse complement strand
TATTGGAAGCGACGATAAGCTGTTCGACGACTCCTATCGATGGCTTAGATCTCAATGTATTGACTAAACAATGATTTATTGTGAAATCAATTGCTTGTGATTTTGTAATTTTATTTAAATTATCAATAAAAACAGTTCATTATTTCAAATTTTCTTGATATTATTTTAATGATTAAAGCTAAATTTCTGTACTAACTTAAACTTAATAACTTAACTCATTTAGAATTTTAGTTATATAATTTAATATCAAACGATGTAAATGTAAGAAGATAATTTAGCGGATAAGCCAATAATATATTATAGATTAAACTAAAAAATAATAATTAATTACATAAATAACTTATACAAACTATGTAAAAATATTAGTTAAAACATACTATATTTTGCAAATAACGATACAAATATTAAAATTTAAGAATAAAATAAAATATAAATAAACTATCAAATATTATAAATTTATTCCAATAGTTAAAGTTTTAAAACAACAAAAAATGTAAAATTTCAAAAATGTTAACATAATAAATAATAATTAAATTTAAATGTGAATCCCATCTTTATTTCCTCTTTTATTAAAATTCAAGATCAAGGTTCTTTAAAGTAACAAGTTTAGTCGTTTTAATTGCAAGAATAAGATTAATAGAAAACCGGAAAGACGTGGAAATATGGGTATACGTGACAAAAATGATTAAATCTAATTCGCAGTCATTTCTACTCTTATTTTTGTTGCCTTTTCATGTAGTTTGTATAAAAATTAAAATATAAAAAAGTTTAACAAGTTTAACAGTTGAGAAATGAAACTTTATTTGATTAGAATTGAGATGAAATATTTTCAACGAAAGCAATTTCAATCTCAATTAAAATAAAAACTATAAAATGCGCAAGTTACTTTAGTTCTTTAACTTTTGTTAATACTTGAATTTAAGTCAATGACTTAAATAATTTTTACTTGATACTTAATATTAATACCAGTTCTAATTTATTAAAGACTTTAAACTAGTTTTTATAGAATAAACTATTAAATAAAAAAAGTCTAACATAAAATTTTACTTATTCAAATTTAATACAATTGTTGTAATATAAATTAATTTTTTAATTATAAATATGTATACTTGGAATTTTTTATCTTGAATAAATACAGTAAATTACATTGATTCACAAAATCATTTCTAATATATAATTAATGATTTCAACATTCTTTTTTTAAACAAAAAATCATATGTTATCATCATGATAAATCTGTATAGTTTTATCAACAAATGTTGATCTATAAACAAACCATCATTAATTTGCCATGTCATGATTTTTAAAGCAAACTTTAGGCGAAATTTGTGCGTATAAAAACAAAATCGTCTCAAATTTGTCTGATTAGTTGTGAATAAATTTGATTGAAAGCAGAAAATATGAATCGCTTTGTATTGATCGCTCTTTTGTTGTTCGGTTTAAATGTATTCAAAAACATTTCGGCCAATAGTCCGCATCCGAAGAACTCGACTGCAGAGCTAGATATGGCTAAAATGGAAAGCTTTAACTCCGACTCGAGTCTGTCGGCGACCACTGAATTCAAGTTTGAGCGCAAGAGACGGTCAGCTAAGGCCCAACCGAGTAATTCCGGGCCTCTCGGCGTCCCTCTGCTCGACAACGCCTTGGCCGGAGTCGGCCAACTGTCCGCATCGTTGGGATTGAAATAATTACTATTTTACTAATTATTTCATTTCAATTTAGATTTAGTATAATTTTCTTATTACTTTACTTTTAGTATTATTTTCTTATAAATGTTTTGCTTATTAATATTCTTATAATTAGTGTGCTTAAATATATACACTTGTTAAACTGTGCTAATTATTGTTCTACAGTATAAATTGTATAATTATATAATATTTTCGAATAAACTTGTTCAAATTTGCATTTAAAAATACTTTGCAATAATTTGTTTAATAAATTGCATAAATGTCAATTACTTTGTATTTAACATATCATGCTGAAAAAAGTTTTACACATTTCAATTTTGTTTTTATAAATCTTAGCTAACAATAAACCTTCCAATGAATTGCAGATGCTGTAACTAACTTTTTATCAATGTTCCATAGATAATATTTCAATAATTCAATTAATAAAATTAATTTTTAATCTAAAAATTATTTGTTTTAGTTTTACATTTCAATTTTGAGGCAAAGTATTATATGCACATGTATTATGTTAAATTAATCTAAATTATTAAGTAATTAAGTAATTACTAGTAAGTTACTAACTCTAATATCGTCAATTGATATTTTATATAATTTCAAGATTAATTTTCAATTATATTGATTAGTGGAATAGAACATAAATGGATTTTAAAATATTAGTTAGGGCTTAATTTATTTTGAAATTAAAAAATAAATCCCTAAAAAGCAAATTCTTTCAATTTAAAAATGATAGTACTGTATAGTACTTTTACATTTCATCGATTCATTAATCTTACATAATTATAGTGTAGCAATCATTATTTAAATCAAGCAATGAGTCAAACTTTTTATTTACATACTTCATAAAAAAATTATTAATTTTAAACACGTTTTAATCTAATTGTTTAAACATTTGCTTAAATCAAATATCGATAAGCAATATTTGTATTAAGATAGATTAATGGTAGTTTTATTTAAACAGAATATTCTCTAGATTAGAATAATGATAAGCAAATATGCATTGAAAACGCGAGTATATAAGAACAAATTTAAGCTAGAAATGCAATTAGAAAAGACAGTGCCTGGGTGAAGAAATGAACAAGTTTGTATTTATGTCAGTCCTGGTCGTCACCGCTCTAGCAATGCTGTCGCTGTGCAGTCAGAGCCGAGCGATGGCTTCGGTGGCCAAACACGACAAGGAGTCGGAAGAGGAGAAGAAGTCGACTAATTCGAGCGCTTCGATGAACCAGTTTATCGGCGGCCGCGAGAAGAGGGACTACTCGAGGAGACGGCCCGTCATTGTTGTGCCGATTGGAAGGGATTCCGACGAATCCGACTCCGATGAGGACCGACGCAAGAGAGACACCATTTTCTGAATGCATTCCGAATAATGCTTTTGAGTGACCTTTGAATTTATACTTTTATTGCCTTTCATTTCGAAATATTTGTTTCGCTCTAATTTTATTATACCATGTAAACTTCTAACTTTTAACTTTAAAGTCTAATCTTAACACAAAGTTTAAGCAATGTGTAATAGATATATTCATTATAACTTTTTCTGTTATTAAATATTTGTTTTGTTTATAAGGAATCTCTTATACCTTAATAATAATAGTTACTAAATATAATTTTTAAACTTCTATGCACTTTTTCGATACTGAATTTAAATAATAAAGTTGAGTAATATACTGTGCGGTATATTTATACTGTATATTTGCGTAATTAATTTGTTAATCAAAAGTTAATAATATCATGTTAGGCGGAGACATTAAATTTCAACAAAAATTGCAATAATATTATATATTACTCGTCAAAATGTAACACTGTACAATATAAATACTGTAAGGTCTAAAACTACAGTAAGTAATGTACTGGTAAACTGATAATCACACAGAATAATCGACTTACAGTATAAATAAAACATACCTTTTGCTTAAAACACATTTTTTACACAAATAAAATTTAGTTAAATAATATAATATATTTTTATTATATAACTTAATTAACAGTTAATTACAAATATTTCAATTCAATGTATATTTAGTTTTTTATTTTGTAATTTGAAAAAACACTTTAAATGCGTAATCGAAACGATAATGAAATGCATAGAAACTGTAAACTCGGCGTAAAGTTGAGCACAAAATCGCTTTCAAATCCAAAGCATTTTTTATGGATTTCTAACAATTATTTCGAAATAAATAAATAAATAATAAAATTGAGACAAAAGTCATAAGAATTTGATTTAACTCTGAAATCAATTAGAAATGAGTGGATAAAGTGGTCACCGATTCGGGAGAGAACTGAACGGAAATATGAAATACAAGAGAAAGTCGTCGAAAGGGCATAAACACGACAAACACGAGAGACGTGCGACTAATTGCGGGTAAATTGAAGCGAAAATCGGTTTTGCGTTTAACCCGAAACTCAACGCTTTGTTGCGATCGATAGGAATCGGGCGCCGAATGACTTGTCATTCAACGCATGTCCGGCCAAACATTGGAAGAAAATTATTTTACAGAAGTATTGGCGCGAATCGGGTGCTGCCGGACAGCAGAGTCGGCCGCAACTGGTCTGCCAGTGGCTGAAGACGGACGACACGCGCGAGTCGGCCGTTCGCAGACCCGATGACGCGTTTTACGCGCCGTATGAGCCGATGACCGAAGACATATCGGACGTCGATTTGGATGAATATATCGGTTATGAGGCCTAAGTCGGCACTCGATTCGCACCATTCGTTTCCGACTAATATTTCGATAAATATTTGATTTTCTGTATAAATGTTATAAATACTGTATATAAACGGCATTTCATATATCGTTCAAATCGATACACATTCACCGAAACACGACTTCTCTATTCAATTAGTGTTTGACTCAAACCTATCAATTAGTTGATTAAAAATTTCACTCATTTTCGTTTCATTCAAATCTTGACTTTAAAATACATTTTTATTATAAAACTCGAATCAAATTTAATTCCGATAGTAATGCGATTGTGATTGTGTTGGTTGTGTTGGTTGTCTGGCCTGTCGTATATGGCGGTCAATATTTTCTTTGTCGTCCGAACCCTTACAGATCAGGTCTTCGCCTCCCGTTTCCACATTTCTGCTTTGAAACCATTTGGTGGCCTCGAAGCTAACCACGCGTTCGGCTCCATTACCATCGCTCATGCTATATGAGCTGATGACTGTGTCTCTCCTGGCCCTCATTCTTCGCTACCTTTGCATCTCTTATAATTTGTACATTATAATTTCGCGGAATTTAATTCTCAATTACTGTAAAAGGTATTGAAGAGATAATTACATAGAAATCATTTTAGCGTGTACAGTATTATTTTTAAATAATTTTTTAATTTTAAAAGTTTTATCATTAAAAAAAAGTAAATATTTGTTCAAATTATAATGAAAACATGTTTTGATTGTTAATTATAAATAGCTGCATAATAAATTTTATAACTCAGGTGTAAAAACAAAATAAAAATAAAGTAAATATTTGTCAACAATAAAGTTAATTTACCATTTATATTTATTATACAATTAACTTAGCAAATATAAATTTAGAAAGTATTTTTCTGATTCAATTTTTTTATAAACAAGTTATTGGCCAGTAATCAGTAGTTGGAAAATAAAAACAATTTCAAAGATATCTCAATAAATTCATACTTGTTATCTATTTCAGCTATATTTTTACATTCAGTAAATTCCTTTTCGTTGAACTAATAACAAGTTTATTACTTTCAGTTTTATCGTAGATCGCAATTAAAATCTTCCCTTCGATTGAATGCTTGGATTAAAGATTAGGAAAACAAGTTTTTAGCAATAAATTCAGATTATATTTCTATAACTAATATCACATTTGGTAGCGTTCGAGGGATCGGGAGCTCTGGCATACAGTTTAGGCGTTTGGCAGGCCTTAAGAATAAACTTGCTTAAATCTAATTTGCATTCTCTCAATGATATTGATTGGAAAGCCCCGTAATTCAAGTCCATTGCTGCTATACAGTCATACATTAAACCTAGCAATTTACTTTTATTACCATGCTCATTACCTATTTTATTGTCTTTATAACTAAACACATTTAGATAAGGTCTAAAATTCCAATACAATGTTTTCAATACTTTTAAAATTCAATTTTATGTATGCGTTAATTTTCCAAATAGCTATAAAATTATGCTTGTTTGTTTACTTCGGAGAAAATATGATTAATAGTCAATTAGATGTGTCGTTGAGTTCGCAGATTAGATGAGATGCGATGAAAGCATTAGGAAAACCGAATTAATTTCTGCAAAAATATCCACAAGGTCTACAAACATACAAACATGCCACTTCTGTTGCGTTCGAAATCGTCGACATTTTTGCTAATTAGAAAAAAGATCTTATTTTTCAATCCTTTAGTCAATTTGTGAATTGCAATTAAGTTTCGAGGTTGTGGTGATTGTGTTTGGTATAAATAGTGGTCCGACTCGATGACAGTCATTGCTTACTCTTCAAGCACTCGAATTACTCGATCAGCTCTCAAGTCAATCGAAAGTTTGAAAACTTCGACAAATCGGCTGAAAATGAAATTTTTTGTAAGTAGTGCTCAAAAGCGTTGTTTAATTGCAATTAATTGCGATTCACTCGAATAGGTTGTCGTCGCTCTCATTGCTTTGGTGGGTATGAGCTGTGCGGCCGTCGTGTTGCCGCTCTACAACTCGCTGCCGGTGTACAGCTCGGGCTACCACTACCCGGTCTACAGTTCGGGTTATGTGCCGCTCTACCGGCCCAGCCTCACCTACGGCAACGTTCTCCTCGACCTCTTGAAGAAGAAGTAAACCTCGCATTCAAACTGTTTATAATGGCTCTAATGGTTATAAACGCTTCTCAACAACTCTTTGATATATTTCCGTTGAACTAAATTTTTAAATTTTACATTTCTATACAATATTCAATCGATTCAATGTTTAAATGTTTTGCTTTTTAATAAAATAAATAATTATTTTTGTGTCACAAAAAATTTGTCTATTATTTTAATTTTACGTTTAACCACGCTACTTCTAACTTTGTTTTGTTAATTATTTTCGCAAATATAAGTTTTTTGTGTTTAATTTGTAATTATTATTGGTTTTATGTTTCCATCAGAAGCGCACAAATTCTGTCTTTAATTTGCATTTTATTAAACGCTTTTTGGTTTGGAATTGAATTAACAGATAATAAAAGAAAAAATACATTATTAATCGTTTTGTTCTCACGTTTTCAGTCATTACCTTCAATGTCGTCGTCGTCGGTCGCGCGTCCGCTTTGTCCGATTTGTAGAATTAAGCTGTATATTTTTGATTGTTAAGTGCAAATGCGCGTGATAAATTTGATTTTAAACAGTTTAATACCTTTAGACGTTTAATGTCTAGTAGACATTTGGCTTACCTTTAGTAAAAGCAACACTTTTTTATACACAGTTTGCAAACTTTTCCGAAGACATGGAAGTGGAGTCCATTTTAATGATCTGTTCGGCGATCGTCACTCTTTATAACCTTTCAATCGTATGACAAAGAGATTAGTTTAGAGTTTATTTTCTGCCTGTGATTGTGTTAAACTTGCCATTCTCATAATATACAGATCATTTTTCTCATGTTTTGGTTCCAAAACAATAACAAAGTTTGGCAGAAGAGGTGCAAAGAATTGGGAAAAATGATTGCAATTGAAAGACCAAAACCGAAGCGAATGCCCGCTTCGAAGGACGAACGGTTCGAGCACTTCAGGCACGAGGACAGCGACGAGAAGATCTTCGAACCGCACAAGTCATTGAAGTCGATGGCGACGGTTAGGTCCGGCCAATCGGCCGACGGTTTGGCAGCAATTCCCGCGAAGACTACACCGATATCTAAACGGGAATTAAAGGAACAGACGGCGACACAAGCGGACAGTCAGCCGCACAGTAGCCACGAACTCGATATGAAGACAGCGGTCATACCAGCCGTTCCTATTCCTACCGGTGCCGCACCTGCACGTCGTTGGCGCCTCGACGACGAAGAGTTTACACTTGAAAGCATTTAAAATTGATATCCATTTCTACTTATTTTCGATTTATTAATATATTTATTAGTTTTAAAAACAATTCATTTTAACATAACTTTTCGCAAATATTTAATAAACTAATGAATAAAATTTGAGAACAAATTGCGAACTTATTTTCAATTATGGTATCGGCGCTGCAATTGCCGTCTCTTATCATATGAGCGAATGCTGTTATTATTAGTAAGAAATAACTTATTAATATTTGCTTTATCTTTTATATACTAATCTTTAATTAATCTAATTTAATCTATATTATCTAGACACATTTGAATAAAGTTTTTAATTTTTCTTTTCGACGTTATTTGTGAACTAAACATTGAAAACATGTGACTTTGTTTGCAAACAAAATTAAATCAAACCTAAAAACTAAACTCAATTACAATGAATATAATTAAGTGTTTGAATAGATTTTGTTTAATAAAAACGCGTTTTTCGGCCGAAAACCTGTCAATTAAGCGGCGATTTTGTGCGACAATCGGCGAAAATCTGTTTATGAGTAAAGAAGAGATCAAAAACGAGAGAGTCTTCAGTGAAGTGAATGGCAAACAATTTGAACGTTTGGCCAAATCTGAAGACGAGTTAAACGAAATTGAGTTAATTCTCTCCAATTATGAGTACATAAAGTACTCGACGGGCGAAGTGCCCACAACTATCACCGCCGACCAGATGCGACAACTGATGGATCTGAAGACTCTAAACAAACGAAATGGTTATTTGAAACTCTTGTGCGAACGCGAAGTGCTGTTAGTTTTGAGTAAAAGATTGAAACAAATGGAGAAATCGGTTAAACAAAAGGAATTGACCGACAAATGGAGTGCCTCGAGAGGCACGAGAACCGGCATTTTCGACGCCGACGGACACATTCTCTACGGTATTTCACTTTAGACTTAGAGCTTATCTTCTATTTGTTGTTAATTTGTAATTAACTAATGGTTTGCTCTTATGAACCGGTGGTTAGGCTTATGGCACAACAGTCTCTTCACCCGAATATCTCCGCAATATATTCGCCGCTATAATAACCACCGATTACGCAATGCATCGCTTTTCGGCCAAAACATAGTCATCGATATGTCGGTCGACCCGACGGTCAGTGAGAGCCGATGTGTGTCGAAATTGCGACAATTAGTGAACTGCTATTCAGTGAATAAATACGAATTCGCGGAACCCTTTAATTTGCACTTCTCTAACGTAGACTACAATGACTTGATTTGGCGAACAATTGCGAAGAAATCGAGCGAATACTCGAAGTTTCCGTACTTTCTGTCGGCCTTTACCGACAAGTCATACACCGATCTGTTCGACAGAAAGCGTTTGGTTTACTTGTCGTCGAAAGCGAACAAACCCTTGCGGTTCGACTCAAACAAAGTCTATATAATCGGATTCAACGACGACTTCAATTCGAAGAACTTCTTCGCCGCCAACGCTCACAAAGAGGGCATTGAATTCCAAAAACTACCGCTCGATAGGCATGTCTTCTGGAGCGGACCCACGAAGGACTTGAAGTCTTACTGCGTTTTGAGTATTTTGAATGACATTAAAGAAGGCATTGAATGGCGAGAAGCCATTGAACGCAATGTTCCCAAACATTACCTTAAGTCGAGTGAAGAGGTCGAACGCGAAGACCACTTCCGGAAGCAGAAACTGCAAAGACATTCGCAGAATATATTCGATTTGAAACAATTGTTTAAACAATAAACTCAATAAACTTGATATTTATTCGATAAATGAATGAATATTATATTTTATAGTTTTAATTAAATTGATAATAATTAAATAGTTTTATTTAATAATGATTTTCGGGCTAATTACCTTGATAACATATTTCTTAAATATATGATTTTCGTTTTATGGGAAATATCATGGTAAAGTGAGGGATTTAATGGATGTGCCTTGGGCAAACTGGGCAAACTGGGCACACATGGGTCCAAACAATAGCCCAAACAATAGCTATGCCATTATGGCATGCTCTGGTAAAAGGATCATGGCATACGTTAACTCTTTTTCACTCTTTCACGCTGTTGTCATTGTAGCATGGTTTATTAGTAATATTTTGAAAGATGCATATTTAAAAATTATCAAAATTTAGAATTGAATAAATAATTTCTTAATTTATATTCTGATTTATACTGTTAGATTGACTGACTGATATTAATTAAAATAGATTTTAATTATTTATTAATAATTTCCATGTTTTTAATTAATGTTATAATTTAGTATGATAATTACTCTACTTGTTTAAATGATAAACATATCTAAAATTGTAATTTTTGTTGTAATTGCCATTATTTCAGATGAAAACATAATTTTGATAACACTGAGACCAAAATAGCAACATCTAATTTCCAATTCTGACCTGGGGCATACAATTGAGAAGTTGACCTTGGTAGTCTTCGCCCAAAACTAATTTACTAAGCATTCTATGACCCGATCAGATGTCATTCATTAGACCTGTCGCCTGGGCCTGGGTGTGATCGCCCGGTGCGGGAGGGGATGGAAGAGAACCAGAGAACGAGAGAGTGATAGAGAAAGAGCTTTTGAAGAGCTCTGAGAAGTCTCTTAGCTTTGGGTTGAAAGCAAATGGTATTTCGAAAGTATTTTTGCAGATAAGTTGAGTTCGTTTTATATGGCGTAGAGTTGGCGAGATTTGAACCAACGATAGGACTGCTGTCGAGTGAAGGCGACTGAAGGCGAGCGAAGGTCAGGGTTTGTCCTATAAATAGATGGTCACAAAGAGGAACCAAACCATTGTTGGATCTGCTCTTCCATTCGTTCGACTCAACTCTCGCGTAAAGCTTTCGCTTTGAATCTTCACATCAAGAATGAAGTTTTTGGTTAGTCTTCACATTAATTAATCAAAATTGTGTCTAAAAATTATTTTAATTTCAAATTTTTATATATAGATTGCTCTTTCATTGCTGGCTATGGTGGCCATTGCCGTCGGCACCGTCGTTGTGAGCAACCCTGGCCTATACGGCTACACTGGTGGCTGGTCGGGAGTGAACCGCGTCAGCTACGGCTCTTACTGGCCATCGTATACCTACGGCTCAACTTACAGCTCTCCGTATGCCATACCGTCCTATCGCTACACCTATTCGGTGCCAACTGTACCCCTAGTTTACGACTGGCTTAAGAAATGAGTGCAAAACCAGCGCTAAATCCATCTCCAAATTGGTCTCAAATGGTATTACATTCTACATTCTGTCGACTTAATTAAAACTGTAACTTTTTACTTTAATCATTGAATTTTGTAATAAAAAAGTTATTGGCAAAATTACTTGTTTTTAATTTTCAAATAAATGGCAATTTTTATGATAAATTTTATTTTATTTATTTATATCAGTATTTTTAAAGCAAATAATGTAGCTTCATAAATAAATTATTTAATTATTTGCAGTTTTATTCCGTTTAAGCTAGTTTTATTATATAGAAACATTTTGTAAAATATCAAATACTGAAGAATAAAAGCCCATTTATTCATTGATTTGCTTTAGATGTGTTACAAGCTTGTTAATCATGAATTTACAATATGCCTTTTAGAAATGTTCATATGTATCTTGTTTTTAAATACTTGCTATCATATAATAATAATTATAAAAAAAAAGTAAAACTGTCATTTGGCGCAAACAATACAATCGTGTTGGTCAGAAGGCAATCGGCAAAAGCTAATATAAATATGTTGCTAAAAATTACTCCAGAATTAATCGAAATGCAAAGGAATTTTTTATCATAACAAGCATTTACCTTGATAAATGTTAACAAATGACTGTTTTAAGTCAATAGAAATCGATGAATTATTGTATTGAATACAGTATAAATATAAATAAACGCCAAGTAAGAAATGTAAACATAATTGAAAAGCAGAATGATTTCGAGCAAACATTATATTCGAGTGTTTTGCGAGGTTTCGATGAACTTATACCTAAGTCTTCCGCTTTGGGTCTCAATATTATTAAACTCTTTAACAAAAGAAGCGAAAAACGGAGTTATCATAAAAATCATTAGATTCTCGAACAGAGCGCTAACACAATGAGCAGTATAGCCGCCGGTCGACTCGTCCCACCATAACCTGTACGGCCCTCGGATTTTAGCGTAGGTTACCCTCATGCCAGCCCAAGACGCGAGTATAGCTATTGTCATAATTGTGCCGAAAACTATGGCTAATATCGAACACATGAGTCGGAATCGAGCCGTGAATAGTGTGTTCACAGTTGGCATAAACTGATATGAAAACCAGGTTTGGATGAGAAAGTAGACGATAGCGCCGAGGAATGCCGGGTAAGCGCCGACTATTAGGTGGATCTCCAAGTGCTCAGTCGAGCGGAAAGCGGCCACAACTGACATGCCTAACATCAACACCACTGCTGAATAGAGACTCAATTCGTTGAACTTCAATACCCGCTTCAGTTGACTCTCATTCGCCGCTTTGTTGTTGTTATCGAGCGATGGGTTGTTGTGGCAAATATATTTAACTTGCTTAAATCGAATCCAACCCATTATTGCAACTAGATCAAATTCAATGTGGATAATATTCTTAGTTATAAGCTTCAATTTAATTATTGTTTATTCTTATATTATTAAATGTTTAACTAATGTTTTAAATAGCAGCATAAGTATATTTATAAAATCTATTAGATTTGCCTTTGTAAAAATATAAACCATATTTAAGTAAGATTCGAAGCTTTTTTTTAGCTATTAATAAAATTGTGTTCAGCTCAATTTTTATGCGAGCGATGTTCTTAGAGTACTTTTATTTTTAATTTTTTTAATTAAATTTATATACAGAATCTATATATATAGAACGTAATAAATAACACTATAATTTAAATTTGGCTTAGTTGTTTTCAATCGATTTGGTATATTTAATAATTTACATTTTAAAATATTAATTGTAAAAATTAATTTACACAAGCTAAAAGATTCTATAATTAAACCCGTTTTAGATTTAAGTCAGTTACTGATTCAAATATTTTAGTTCCGTAATATATTATATACCGTACTTTTAGGAATATACTTGTAAAATAAATTACAACTGTAAACTTTACAGTGTAAAGATAAAATTTCTGCATAATACAGCAATACAGGTAAAATAGCAAAAAAATACGTTTATAGTTGAAATAACTAAGTTTCTCAGTATTTGTTTGGTAATTTTCAATAAATATTAAATAAATTCACCTTGAATTGTTTTAGTGATTTTCAATATCAACAGCAAAGGTAAACCAATTTAATATTCTCAATACAATAGATAAAAAGTGCAATTTAAACATGTATTGTGATATCACATATAAAGAATTAAAGTATATTCTTATAAAAACAACAATTTTGGCAAGCGCATTTAAAATTATTTGTTTTAATACTCGTATTTTTAAATAAACATTATAACTTTTAACTAAAAACAATAACTATTTTATAATTAAATGTAAAAATTATTATAAATTAAATTTAATTAAATGCTAAATTTTAAAATTATTTTAGTTTTGATAAATTTTATTTTAACACTCACTAAGTTATTATGCTAGAATTAATATATAAACAGTTATAAATAAACAACATTACTTAAACAATTTATTGTAGAAATAAATATTATAGAAAGCATAATCATAAAAGTACTCACTTAGAATGCCTTCGACAAACAAGAGGATCGAGAAAAAGGCCGCTTCGGGATGAGTAGCGCCCGCGTCGCTAATGTACGGGAAGAGTGGCTTTACGTGACCATAATATACCGCCAGTAGATATCTAAACAATGCAATTAAACAAGTTTATTTTATTAGCATAATTTTTAATTTAGAAGATATTAAACACTTACACTAATAACAACTTGAACGCAAACAAAACTGATATTGAAAGCGGAATCAATGCAAATAAATTTAACATTTTAAAGATTAAATTGTTTTGTTGAATTTCTTTTTAAATAATAGAATTAATATTAAAAATATGAAAAATTGTTTTATTTGTCTAAACAAAACCGAGAGTTTGTAATGAAAACACTTTTACAACGAAACTATTGCAATAAGAGGTAAAACAAGTTTTCTTTCAAACTCTTCAGTCAATTAAGTGAAAAGATGTATCTTTAGGGACAATAACACGAAATTTAAAATTTCAAGGTCTTTGTGTTTGAGCAAAGTTGCCAGTATTAAAGGTAACACACTGTACAGTCACTAGAATAGAACAGGTTATGCTAAAAGTACAGTATGTGTTGATATTGGTAAAAACCATTTAATATCATTTGGATCCCACATTTTACTAGATGCAATAATTATAATACAAATAATTAATTTATTTTCAAAATAAAAAATGAAATCTAGAATAATATTTACCCGTAATATAAGTGTGCAAGGAGATATTGCAATAAAATATACTAATATTGTAATAATGAGTAATTTACCAAATTTATAAAACGAGCTTGAAATTTCTATATAGAATATATTTTTAATTATGTTTGTTTATAAATACTATAATAAATAAAATTAAATATAATCTGTGTTATATACTCTGTATTATAATTTATATTATTAAATATGATAAAATAAGTACAGGTATTAAATATATTTTAAATTCTTAATTGTGTTAAGTTATGTAGAAATATTAAAAATTTTTAATTAAAATTTATTTTAAATAAAACAAGCAATTTAAATTAATAATTAACTTTCTAATCAAGTTTATAATTGGGGTTAAGGCGAGAACAGGTAAAACTCAGGGATAAGTGGAGAAACGTATTTACAAAATATGGATACAAGCGATTAGATGTTACGGTGTATTAGATTTCGGATTATTTACTCAATTAAATCGAAGGCTTTGGTTGAAGTTTCGTTCAATTTTGGTTTAATATTAAAGTCAAACAAAATTTTTATGCTCTACTAACTCACATTCATTTTTATATAATAATTGTTATTATTTTTCAAATAACTTTAAAATTTGTCAAGCTTAAAAATCTGTAACTTGAAATCTCAAACAAAAATGATACAGTACATTATAAAATGGAAAATATTTGAAAAAAATGTTCAAACAAAAGGTGAGCAATAATTAAACTGATTTAAAACATGCATAAACTCATAATAGTCATCTTCAGCGGCGTAAGCGTCGGGCGTAACGTCGACATCAGCGCCGGTTCGCAGCACTTCCAACAGTCTCTTCCCGTTTAGCGTTTGATTGAAACCGAAGGCAATCGGCATTTTCGGACACTTTCTAAATCGGTTCACATTTGTCGCGTCAAAGCGTATGTCCGGCAGAAAGTAGTCGAAAAATGTGGCCGTATTTGAGGCAAACTTCGGAAAATACTTCTTAAACACATTGCGCGGCAAAGAGTGGCTTAAAATGTCGACCGTTTTCGGTAGCTTTGGTTTATTGCGTTTAAGCATATCATTGATGGGTTGGATGAGCTGATCGGGAATATAGCACATCTGTCCGAACCCTATCTCAAACACTTCCTTAACCCTAATGTTTTCGAAGTAAGTCAAGAAATCAGTTTCAATGTCCGCTTTCGCTATTTCACTCGTTTTCCAATCGTATTTCGAGCCCTCATTGAAACTGATGGGCAGTAAGTGCTTGTCGTCAGACAATTGCCACTTTAGGATCGCATAGTCGGCGATATATGCGTGGAATACATAGAATATTGGGCTAAATATGCATTTCATGAATTAATATATTAATATTTTATATACTGCATAAATATAAAACTAAAATACATACTCATTAGTGGCGTAAAAGCTACTCAAATCACCCGCATATCCGCCGACAGACAAATGTGTCTTAAAATGAGCCGAATTTCCTAACCAACCGGCGAATTGATTCCACGTCTGGCCTCTCTGTATGGCCGATGTGAGCCATTCGGGCGGTTCCCAAACGGGTAGCGATTTGTTTGGATTCCACTCCCGCTTCAGACAATCGGGTTTTGGAAATTCGATTCTCTGGTTAGCAAACGCTCCGTCGGGAACACAATAGTTGTTATAACGGTCTCCAGATCTGCCAAAACTCTCCCAAATGATGCTCTGCTCCGGCGCTGCGAAGTCACTCAGATGTTCCTGCAGTTGCCAAACAGTTTTAATACGAAATTCTATTTTGATTGACAATATTTTTGCGAATCATAAAAATCTACATACAGTCGTTCCATTATTACTCTCGCATGGTTTTTTTAAAGATTCCTCGGGAACTACTAATTCGATTTTGGTAAATTTAGTTTCAAATGATTCAGGACAGGCCACCGCATCTGCGGTATGAAGGAAATTAAAAAATACTAGTCAATTTTTAAATCATGCTAATATTTAAATTACAAAAACTTTTTTACTTAAACACGATTTTCTCGGAAACTGGTAAACCGATTTTGACAAATTATAGTGGATATTATTTAGAATGTATCCGTGCAACTTTTGACCGGAGCAATTTTATTTATGTCTATTAGTTTAAAATTTAGCATTTGTAAACAAGTAAACAGAAAAAATATTTTTAATAACTTTGATGGCTGTAAGCAAAGAAAAGGTATATATAATTTCACCTCTGACCCCTGCCACCCACCCACCCATACTTCCGTTGTTATGATTATGAATAGCGGGGAAAAATACGCTGTTAATAGAGAGGTCTTTTGTACTTTTAACACAGCGAATACAACATTTTATATTAGCAACCGCAATTAAAATTTTGTTTTTTTTTGTATAGGACGAGTTTTTATATTTGCACTGGAATTTCAAAAAAACGAAAAACTTTGTATTAATAGAGCCGTTTGGTGTTTGCTAATATAAAAATAACAGACGGTTGATAATATAAAATTTTGAAAATATGTAAAAAGATATGAAAATATATTGTATAAGACGAGTTTTTATAGTGCGGTTTTGACGTTTGCTAATATAAAAATAACTAAGAAAAATTTTTAAGCATCAAAGCTATTGGATATTAATTGGAATTCTTATTTGATTATATTTTTATATAATACTAAGAATTTATTTACAAAAATTATATTTTATTAATATTATCACTAATAATTAATAGTTAGTATCATTTGAGCAGTAAAGAATGATAAATATTAATGTTTTCATACACTCAATCGAGTTGCTTAAAAATTCAATAAAATTATTTTTTGTTGCCATTTAAAAATTATCAAGTATTTTTTAATTTCCTTTATACCGCAGATGCGGTGGCCAGTACTGAATCATTTAAAACTAAATTTACAAAAATCGAATTAGTAGTTCCCGAGGAATCTTTAAAAAACTATGCGCGAGTAATAATGGAACGACTGTATATTTAGAGCTAACAAACCCAATAAGGCATCGAAACATTCGGATTGATTTTCTTCATCTCAATCTCGAGGACATTGATTAGCCATCGATGCCATGGAATCGCTTCGGAGAACTTGTGAATAGAATTCCAATACGTGCTGTGGATCAGCGAAAACAAATCCATTACTCCGTTTTCGTACAGCTCTTTGAATACAGCCATCAATTGCGACAATTCCTCTTCGGATAAGCATTTGATGTCTTTTCTGATGTGCATTGTCTCACACATCGGTCGCAACGGATTAGTTGAGAAAAAGCGGTTTTGGATATAAACTCTCGCATTGTTTACTTCTTCGGCACTGAAGTCAGTTGAATGAAGACATTTCCAATAAATTGGATTTCTATCACAATATTCCTCTTCTGTTATGTTATAAATTGCAAATTAATTTCAATTCAAATATTTATCTTATTTTCAAACACTGACCGCAAAGTTTGTGAGAAAGAGATAAACAATTTATAATATAATAGTTGAGAAAAATTGAATAAATGGCACATATTTTGAGGTAATGTAAAAACATTTTACTTTCTATTTTTAAAAACATTTCCGATGCATATTGGTTATAAATTTAAGCATTTTATTTTTACAAGACTGCATTAAAATGATGCAAATGTTTAAGTAAACTTATAACTCAAATAAAAGGCAAAGATTTACTAAACACTACAATGTCCTAAATTGTTCTTTGTTATTTTTTATCGCTATTATTGTTTATGCTACATATTTTTTAATTGTAGATCAATAAATTTTTATAAACAAACTTTAATTATATAATTATTTTGAATATTTTTTGGTCTAAATATCAATCATTTTGTTTTTAATAAAGATAATTTTACCAAAATGATTTAGAGCAAGAAATTTAAAAAGTTAACCCACCATAATTATTTATCAATATTAACCTGAGTGCAATATTTACAATAAAGCTATTTTTTATCTAGATAATCATTAATTAGCAAGTGCAAAATATGAACTGTAACAAACAAGCTAATAGTAAAATAAACACGTAAAAATTAAATGCATGACAAATTAAAATTTATTTATTTAAACTCTTAAAATTATAATACAATAAATTGTATTTTATTAAAGAGATAAATAAAAGGAAAGAAAAGTAAATTGGACATTTGACAATTAGCTGGTCGAAATAAATAAATAAATAACTTAGTTTGTAAAGGCCATGTTTATTTTTTCTTGAGAATGTCGTAGACGTAAGGGTAATATCCAGTATTGATCGGATATCGGGGAACCGTAAACTCGCGGCCGTATTGTTGAATACCGCTGTAGAGAGTGTTATAGCCGTAGCCGTTGGCCGGATATAAGTCGTAAGTGTTGTAGCCGTAGAGATCCGAATAGATTTGAGCCATTGATACGCTGATCAGCGCAAACAGAGTAATTGCCAACTAATAGCATGATTGCAATAAACAACGATTAATTGATCAAGGATGCTTAAACAGTGACAATTTTAAAGATAGATATTTCGTCGCAAAAACTTACCAAAACCTTCATTTTGAATACAAAGTTTGTTTTTAAAGTTTTCGAAACAGATCTGAAATCGAAATGTTATTATTGAAGATTCGCGGAAGAGTTGACTCTTTTATACGAAATATCACTGTTAGTGGACATCGACTTAATCTGGTTTTGCCATTAGAAGACATTGACATTTGGGAACCGGCTCTCCGGCGATAGAAATCTTCAAATTTCTATATTTTATTACTAATTAGTTTTTGCGAATATTCCGACTATTCGTGTTTAATATTAATTTCAAGTTTATTCATGGGATAGAATTAAACTTTTTGAACAGTTTGTTTTTTTTATTATTGAAAATATACTTTTTTAAGCTAGCTACAATTATAGGAAATTGATTTGACTGTGTTTTATGTGATAAGCCTTTAAACCTGTATAATCTAAGTGAATCATGTTTATAAATCAATTTTTTGTCATCTGATTTACATTAGTTATAAAATGCAAAGATATAAACGTTTAAAACAAGATTTTAAAATGTTAAATATTTCCAAAATCCAAACTTTTACTTTTGCACAGTTAATGACCTCTATATGCTGTCGAATAAAAAATTTTGGAAAAATTAACTTCAGATTAAATAATGTTGGATTTTATATTTGATTAATTAATTAATAACAAATTATTGTAAAAATGAATGCAATATAATGAATTATTTTTAAAAATAATTATCAATACCATTTATCTGTAAGTATTTTAGTTATTAAATTAATAAAACAAAGATATTTTATCAAGAGTTTATTGACATTTTTGCTTTAAAATAAATACAAAAAATCAAATATTCATATAACTATCACTGTTTAACAAATACAAATTAATAATGATATTATTAATAGAGGCAAAATATCAAGTAAATAACTACAAATATTTAAACAATTAAGTTAAGTATATTTTTTTGCAAATTTTATAATACTAATTACAGTATTTTTAATAAACGTATAACTTTAGTATATTATTGAATATACTCTTAAAGTTTATTGTACACAATCTATAATGATTTTAATATGTAGCATAATTAAATTTAACAATAGAAAGTTATTATTGATAATTACAAACAATTTATTTTATATTATATATTTATATTAAAGACAAAATTTTTACTGGTTTGTTTTACATGTTAATGATTAAAATAAATTTTCTAGATTGTTATATTACGGTATATTTAAATTGACTTTTAAAAACTTTATGTATCACTTAAATATGTATGATTAGTTATGCAAATTAGAAATAATAAAAATTTGTTTTACAATATAAAAGGTGCATTTAAACATTTAAATTAATGTTGTAATTTATAAATGTTATTATTTAATTGCACAGTTAATATTTTATAAATATGCAAACAATTAGTATTATTCAGAGTCTAATTAGTATATATTTATCAATTTAAAAACTGAATGAAAGCATATATAATATAAACCAGCAATTGTTTTCGTTTATTTCATATATTGTTTCATTTACTAAATTATAAATAAATTGCAAACTTTGTACTGAAAGTCTCGCTAACATTCAAATGGGGAATAAACTAAACTTTGAAAAGAGGAAGACATAAGTTTGTTACTCGAGTGCATAGATATACTCTATTTATATAAACATTTCATTTTAATCACTAAAAGGTTATTTATTTCTAAACTATTTCCTTAAATCAAAAGATTTGCATGACAATATCTAGATAATGTCTAGATTTTAGAGGTATTCTCTAAAATTTAATAAAATTATAGTCTAAAGTTCACATGTTTGCTTTAAATAGTTAATGTACGCAAAATATATTTATCAAATTTTAAGACATTTATAATTATATTTAGTAATTTTAAGCATTATGCCAAAATTATGTTTTTATAACAGTTAATATTATTTTAGCATTTTTTAACAACTTTTAGAGAATTTAATAATTTTACGTATATTTTAAATACTAAATAATATTAATTAAAATAAATATTAAACGGAGAACAAAATTTTGTCTTTTTAAATAAATTAATAAAACAAGTAATAAAATAAAATTGATAATTAGTTATAACATTGAATTATATTTTATTCAAATATATTTTGTAATGTTCACAATCTCAATGTCAAACATAAATTGAATGCTAATATTTCGCAAAATGATTAGCTGATAAAAGATAAGCAAATATTGCAAAGCGAATTTACTCTTAATTTGTTATATTGTTTTTTTAATTACTATACATTACAATAAAATAATATCTTCAAAAAATTATATTTTTAAAATAGTATTTTTATAAACTTACTAGCTTAATAGAAATAGTAATTGTTAAAATTAAAAAACTAATAAAAACTATTTTGTTTGTCTTAAGTAGCATTTTAAAAAAATAATAAATGAATAATAATTTAAATATTATCTTATTTGGCAACTAATTCAAATCTACATTGATATGAAAATGTACTGATTAAAATTAATTACTAGAATTTGCGTAAGCAATTGAATTAAAATTTATTATAATTTAATTGCTTTATTATATTCAATTATTTAAATTCTGAATTATAATTTATTTTAATATTTTTTAATTTATAAAAATATTGGTTTATTTTTCAATATTTCGTGTGTATTGTAAACAACATATAAATTGTGACCACTTTTCAGTGGCCGATAAACGCGTTTCGGAAGCCTTTTCGGCTAATTTCCGGCGTCAGTAGCGTTCGTATGCGCTCACCGATGGCTAGACTTTAATTACCGAAAGTTTTCCAATATGTGTGGTATATATGCAGAGATGAGGTGCAGACGAGATGAATGTTTAAATGAAATTATTGTATAAAATTACAATTTAATTGTTTATGTTATAAGTTTCAAATTAGTTGGTCGGACATTGCTATGAAATTATTTTAAAAATGTTTAAATTACACAAAATTTTTATTTATTATTCATATTATTGATAAAAATAAAATTTATAGTAAAATATTATTATTCTATATATTAATAGTTCAAAAATAATTTTAGCTATTCGCTATTTCAAATTTAAACCACAATTGATTTGAGTTTACTAAATGTAAAATTGTATTAAATTAGCAATATTTTTAAAAAATTAATTTATTTAATAATATTTTACAAATAAAAATTAAGCAGATACAAATATTAAATAAAAAATAATTAACAACAAAAATTAGTATACAAAGTTAGATTTATTAATTCTAACTTTTAATAAAGATTATTATTATTTAATAATAGGATAAAATTTAGTAGTCATGCTTGGATGAATTTATACAGTCCAAAACTATTTTTTATTAATTTTGTCTTATTTTTAAAAATAATTTGCTAAACATTATAATTTAATTTTTTTTGTTGCAATTTTTATTTATTAATAATATTCATTTTAAACATTTTCACATTACTTTTTCTTGTTTAAATTTTAGCGCTTAATCAAAGCGCAGTATAAAAGAAGTTATTATCTCATGTTTGAACATTTTTTAATCATTCAACACAAGTCTACAAATTATTATTATTATTATTCTATGAATTTATAATTAGATACTATATATGGTAGACATTAATTAAAGGTTGAACCATCTTGCTCAACTTGTAAATAAGGTAATTAATCAATGAATTTTAGCATTCATAGCTATAATTTAATCATGTCTTTAATTTTATATAATTAACTTTTTAAAATATTGAATTAGATGAATTTTCACAATGCATAAACAATCTAGTAAACTTATGTTTAAAAAGTTAAGTTTATAATGTATATAAAAATAATTAGAAATTTAGAAATATACCAAATTTAGCAACCTTATTCAAATAATCGATATTTTTTGCGTCAAATTTATGATAATTTATGCAAAAGTTTAAGCAATCAAATCAACGCAGACTTAGCACTACACGTGTTGGAGTGATTTCAAATTTTACATTCCTCATTTTCATAATCGCATCCATATCTCAATTTAATCAAACTATTTGAACAAAAAGTAGGTTAACGTCGCAAATCACAAAATTTAGAAAAAAGTTTTTAATTAATAAAATAAAAAACAAATTAATTGCTAAAAATAGAAAACAAATTACTTAAATCGGTTGTGAATAGTGTCAAAACGATAGCTGTTGTGTAAAACAATTTTATGTAATTCGCGATTATCAACATGCTCAAACCTTGAGCAGGAATTATAAAGCGCATTTAAATTTTGCACATATGTTAATGTATCATGCAGCAATCACATGTTCAAAACTTTCCGATATTTTTGTTTGCTTTCGGCTCATTGGGTGGGTATATATACTGTGTATTTGATATGTAATACTGTATTACAAAAAAGACATAACATATCAGTGCAAAGCGAACAGAATATCGTTATTAAATACACTGACGAATAAAAGTGCACTGCTCATATTTGAAAATTCAAACTTGCAATTTGTCGCAACGTATCGCTAATTGTGTGACTCAATTAGTACATAAGAGAAAATTCGGAACCAATTGAGTAAATAGTAGTGCTATTCGGGAGAAGTGGTACGAAATGCCTGGTTTCGACAGCAAGCGCTTCGTTGACATAAGTGGCCAACAGCGGGACGACTGGATGTGCGGCATCTGTCTGGGCATTGTCAACGACCCGGTGGGCACCCACTGCTGCAAACAGCTCTACTGTCTCGGCTGTATCAACGAGTGGCTCAACTGCAGCACTACCTGTCCGTACGACCGAAGTTCGCTGAGTAAGAGCGCACTACGCGATGCGAAACCGGTTTCCGAAGCGATGCGAGACTTGCAGATCCACTGCGAGTACGAGCCGTACGGTTGCGAACGAGTCGTTGCGCTCCGACACCTGTCCGAACACATGCAGTCGTGTATCTACGACCCGCTGAGGACGTGCGACACTTGCGGCCTCACTATGGGTGACATCAATCGACATAATTGTATTGAACTACTCATTGCAGACAACAAAAAGCTCAGGACTGAGAACATTGAACTCAAAGCCAAAATCAGTTCAGATAAGGAAAAAATTTTTGAGGTATGCCTTCACTTCTCATTTGCTTTCACTTCTGAAGTGTAATCATATTTTATAAGTTTATTAAACGCTTTTTGTTTGGTTTGTCAGGACGAGAGACATTGCTGGGATGACCCGCTCTGGTGCATGTGAACCGTCCATACCATCCCTCCCGACTCTCCACTACCGAAACGCGATTTAGTCACTCTATTCACAACCACTTCCTAAACGTCTAATAACTTATTTATTTCTTTATTATTCTGTTTATATTTATTAATTAATTTTTATACTCGATTTGACATTTTTATGATTTTTTTATATAAGCACTCGTTTCTCCAATGGCTTTATAATTGAATTTTATTTCGAAACAATTCTTAATTTAATGACAATACGAGTGAATCGAATTGTAATTACGATAATATTGTTATACTGTATAATCATTACTTTTTTTTATAAGTAAAACTATTTGTAAATATTCACTAAATAATAATTTCTGAATATTTTTTTACGACATTAAACCATAATTTTATATAAATTTGTCGATAAACTGTCGAATATTTTGTATTTATTCAATAAAATTAAGACTTGAGAAATATATTTACTGTGTACTTCTGACAGATAAAAATATCAATCTCAATTCAATACTTGAGTTAATCGACCGATTTATTGACTGCTAAACAATTTCGCAAGATAATGACTATACTATTGCACAAATATTTGCTTCTTAATTTTGTTTATTGACAGCAATATAATTGTAAAATTGCCAAATTACTTTTAATATTAAACAAGATTTAATCATTAATTCGGAAAATTTGCTAAAATTCACCAATTTTCTTAAACTCCGCAAAAAAATCATCAAATACTTCGAAAACTTTTTTCCACACTTTGGGAAAAAAACTTTTTGAGTTTTTTTTAAACATTTTTATTTTATTTCACAGTAAAAATATACGGAGAAGTGTATACAGTATTGCGAATACAAATAAAGGAATCCTTTCACACAAACGAGAGTTCAATAGTTTTTTATATACTTTTCGATTTCAAACATTTTAGTTAAACTAAACTTTTCAAACAATTACTGCAAATCTCTTTCAAACGACACTTACGGCTGTTGTGCAGTCGAAAGGCATTAGACATTAAATCAAAACAATTAGAAATTTAATCGAAAAAATGCCGTAAAATTAGAGGCGATTCTAGACTTAGCGAACTAATAGAGCGATAAATTGAGAACTTCATTCAAAACACCAAATACTGTATAACACCAACACTTTTTCAACACTTTTTCTGAAGGAAATGAGAGTATTATTTCGGTTTTCTTTTCAATTCATTGTATTCGCGACGAAAATTTGGCGAAAGTTTCGAAACTTTTTTCCCGACTTGTATTGAAAAATATTTCTCCTTTTGAAGTTCATTCATAAATCCCATTTTTTCAATGCTTTATTAATTGTAATTAATTAGTTTTAATTAATAAAAATGTTAAGTTTGTTTTGTTTGTATGTTTTGTGTATTAATTTATCAATTAGTTCGAGTGATAATGTAATGCAAGCAATCGATGAGATGTTTATCCAAAACGACGTATTTCTTAATAACGAGGAGTCGAGGAGTAGTCCAGCGTTTGATAGTCGACCCAAAGTTAACAGTTTCCCCGCAAATAATGATATGTTCAATCGGTTAGCCCTGTTTGGCCACTCGGTTACCGAAGATAGGTTTGAAGACAAAGATCTCGTCGATAAGAACTTTGATGACTCGAATGATAATAATAGTGATAATAATGACAATACTAATGACAATGACATGATGGACGATGGATCAGATGGTGGTGAGTACTTTAATAATGATACATTTTGTAAAAGTAAATTCTAAGCAACATTGTTTGCTTGGTCATATGTTAAGAATGTGAGAAGCGCGTGCACAAAAACTGTGTGCATGTTAAATTTAGCGAGGCTGAAGTGGAAAACGTGCGCCGATACCTGCAAAACCGATTCGGGCGAACCAAGCCATTGAAGCCCGCGTGCAAACGCCTATATGTGCGCAAAGACATCAAATGCCTCACTCACTCCGAGTTGGCCGAACTGGCCGACGCGTTCAAGACTCTCTACAATCGGGGAGTAATGGACAAGTACTCGGCGATCCACGCGACCAACTGGCCGGCCACTCACAAGTTCGCCGAAGGCATACCCTGGCATCGCTGGCATGTGCTTCAGATCGAGAAGCAGTTGAAGAAAATCAATCCCAAACTCTCGATGCCTTATTGGGTAATTGCTTTGCATTTGATTATCATGTTTAAACAATTTTATCACAATACTCTTTTACACCTATCGAATAACATTCTATTTTTTAAACCACTTAATGGAATATTTTTTCACATCTTAGTCGAGTAGTCAAGGCTTTGCAATGTTCTAGAAGTGAGACATAAGAGTGAAGTTATTTTTAATTTGAGAGCTGTTTTCACATGCATTCGGTATTCTTCCAACACGTTGTCAACCCGTGTATTACATTTCCTAATTATAAACACGAAATACCGGCTAATTGGGGGATATTTACATTGTTACTGTAATTAAAGCTATTTGAGTCAGATGCAAGCCAGATTTGATCAAGGACAAAATATTAATACCTGTAGATACCATCTCTCGCACTCGCTTACTGTCGAAGCCAATTGGTTTTGATTATCCCTTTTCTCCTAATATTCTACTCACGAACAGCGCCTTTATCTTTGACTACACGTGTGGTTACTTTGAACCCAAAACAGGAAATATTCGCAAATAATTGATTAACTTTTTATACACAACTCTTTGATAACTAATCAAATAATAATCAAATAATATTGACGTTAATATCATATTGCTTTTGTGAATTATTAGAAATTATTCCATGTAAATGTTTCGCATTAAGTTCAAGGAAAATATTATTTAGCTGTTATTCAAGTTAGTCTATTTGATATTTGATTT
>JAQIXC010000456.1:0-26380 GCA_034697605.1 Metabelba pulverosa | reverse complement strand
ACGTGGGTTGTGAACGATGTCTATCATCTGAGAGCTGTCTGCCTGTCTGTCTGTCTGTACGCCTGTCTGTACGCCTGGCTATGGATTAGTGAGACTCTACTCTCACTTATGGTTTGGTTTGAGTTGACGACTAAACCCAAACAATCGGTTCAATCAGTTGTGAAAAGTTTCAAACAATCGCTATATTTGAGGCAAACTATTGCTACAAATGTCAGACCAAATGTCGATTGTTTTGACGTTTAGTTAATCGATTGAGTCGTTTGTCAAACGATAGCAACAAATGAATAGAAATTGATTATCAGATGTTTGGTCACAAATCAATGGCTAAGCAGTTGATCGGATCCGCCGCTCAAGACATTTGCGCCGACTGTGGAGCACAGGGTTTGGCGCAACTAATCGATTGATTTGTTTGACCACTAAGTCTATTCGTGTCTTCAGATCCGAATTGGGTTTCCCTCAACAGAGGAGTTGTCATTTGCGAAGACTGTTGTCTCGTTCACCGAAGTCTCGGCCGTAAGTGCATCGCAACAGCGATTGGATGTATTGCTATCGAAGAGTTTGATTGAATTGAATTGCATTTTCAGGCCATATATCAAACGTGAAGTCGGTATCGAAGAGCGTCTGGCGATCGACTCAACTCCAGTTGATAGCAGAGCTGCAGAGGAGTGGCGCCAACTCTATATGGGAGCACACATTGCTCGACCCGCTCACCGGTCGGACGGCTGTTCGGCGCAAGCCGTCGGCCAAAGACCCGTTGCATCCGAACAAAAGCGAATTCATTCGATCGAAATATCAGAACTTGTCGTTCATTAACCGCTCGACCAATAAGGAAGAGTCGGAAACGGATATCAGCGAACAGTTGCACTCAAGTGTTCGGACGCCGAACCTCAAGACTAGTCTTCGGCTGTTGGCGTCCGGCGCTGACCTGTAAGTCCTCATGACTTGAGATCTTTTACTTAAGAGTTGTTTGAATTGAATTTGTTTTGACAGCAATTACATCCACAACGAGAAGTACAACTGTCCGCTGCATATGGCGGCCAAAGCCGGACAGATATCGCAGATTGAGTTGCTTTTAGTCTACGGCGCGAATCCATGTGTTGTCGACGCGAAGGGAAAGACACCAATAGATTACGCAAAAGAAGCCAACTTTGACGACATCGTCGAACGGCTGGTCGAGAGTCAGTACGAACTGAGTGATCGACTCACGTACTTCGTTTGCGGCCGTATTCCCGACCACAAGAACGGTCAGCACTATTTGGTCCCCGAAATGCTTGACTCTAGCGATCGAACGCAGGACTCGAAACTCAAACTCCAGTCCCTTTCGAATAAGATTTTTGAGGAATTATCGAAAGATATTTACGATGAGGTCGACCGTCGAGAGATCGACGCCATCTTCGCTGTCAGTCAACAGCCAATGGGTTCAGCGGCTGTTGTCGCTGACAAACAAATGGTTCCTTTCCTTCCTGTGAACCCACACTTCTCGTCGACCCGAAACCAGGGCCGGCAGAAGTTGGCCCGACTTAACAGTCGAGAGTTTGCAGTTCTAGTGATCGACGTCTTGTGCGAGATTAGGCGAAGACTTCACGGCTTGACTGACACTAAAGCCAATCCTTCGGTTACTTCGAGTCTTTCGATATTGAGTTCGAATAAGAAATTATTGGCAAAGCCTTCGGAAGCGTCCGATTCGAGCTCTGACTACGACTCGGAACCACTCTATGATAGCGTTCCGTCAGAAGACGACGAAACGGTATTTCGGGACTTAGAGCAGAGGAATGGCGCCAAATGTGCAATAAATAATCGGTCAGTGCTTCCAAAGACAAAGACATGTATTAAGACATCGAAAAGTGCAGTGACTTTAGACGAATACAGTTCACTGAAAGACCAATTGTGTCGTTCGGATTCACTCATTCAAGAGTTGGTTTTAGGCAATCAGGACATGAGGCACGAGATCACGCGATTGCAGGTAATGGTGCAGAAGCTGATCGACGAGAACGCGCAGCTCAGGACTGTTGTCATTCCCAAAAGTCATGAGTTTTGCGACAGTCCTTCAGACGGTCCGCCGCCAGAGATATTGCCGCGAAATGCGATGAAAGCGCCGACGAGACCACAGTCTATGTTCAACGAACGACAGGTGACGCCTACCTGTCCGGCAAAGGCGTCGTCTTCTCTCCAGAATCTGCAACAAAACCCTTCGCCTCAGAGCTCATCCTTTATGTCTAGTCTTCCAAATGACAATCAACTCATTTGCAGCACTCAATCGAATTATAGCAAAGAGACGAATCTCTGTCTCAATCCAAACGACAATTCCTCTCCTGTTTCCGCCGACGGCTCCATTCGGGCCAAACTCGGCGCTGCCTTTCCCTTCAAAGAGGAAGTGCTGCGAAAGACTGAACAAATCACTCGACGTATTCAGGAATTACTGATCACAGCACAGGAGGGCAGACATGAAGAGTACGTTTGCTTTCGAATAATTAATAAATGATTTAATGTTTGAAATTTTATGCTTAGATTCGAGTCGTGTTCCGACAAAATCAGTTCTGCGGTTCTCAATATGATTAGCATTTTTCCGGAGGTATTCACTCATTCATTCATCTGTTTGTTGAGTGAATCTTAACTCGAAAATAGAACTAATAATTCGCTGATTTGTTTCAAACAGTCTTTTATAGAAATGTCAAACTTCGCAAACGGAGAACAAATCTTCTCCGCATTGAGTCAATTACATAACAGTGCCTTAAAGCTGAGGGTCGAGTGCCGGACATCACTAAACATAAACCTATTGCCGCATCACTTACAGCAAGACTTTCGCGTCATTTACCAGAAAGTGATTGAGAGTGCCTTCGAAATCGCAAAATCAGCCAAAACTCTGGTCACTCTCTTCCAGTAGTGCGACACCACTTCGACACCACTTCGACACTAACCCCTATTTCCACTAATTGATCGAATTTACACTGTTCTCACACTACTATTCTTTCCTCATTTTATTTACCTATCAATTCGATTAATTCTGTTCCGAATTGTTTTAACTATTTTACATACAATTCGAGTGAAGAGCGAGTGTTCGCACAAATCATTTGCAATTCATTTCAATCAAAACCAAAAATTATTGAATTAAATCACATATTGTATGAGAACTACAGAAGAGTTATCAATAATTTAATTTCAAATCTATTTTTAAAAGCAATTCATTTAATTTGATTGCAAACGTCTAATCAAAGCTTCACTAAACCGATAGTTTCGTCACTAATCAGTAAATTTATAACTTTTGTACTACTTTTCCATTTATTTCCAAATACTGTTCTAAACGTGAGTTTCGCCAAACATATGCTTCCGCTGTATAGCAGAAGATATACTTTTTCGACAAAAAACAAACTAATTATTAATTAATGAATAAAAAGTTGAATTTTAAACAAATCGAAAGAATATTTTATTTGAATTGAATTAATAAATAATATTTGAATATAGAGTAAGAGATATAACCAAATGAAGAGATGAGAGAATGAAACCTAAATTCCGATCAATTCGTTTGAATTCCAGCCAAGAGTTCGCGTTTCAGTTCTTCGGATATTTGCGACTCCGGAACCACTTCGAGCATCTCTCGCGGGTCACCGAAATAGCCCATCAAAACGGCGACGTTTGAGACCTTATCGGTGATAATGAAGACGAACGGATGGTTCGCTTCAAACTTGAGGCCGTTCTGGTCCGCCGGTGATGTCGACTCTGCGGTCCGTTGGTTGCGCTTGAGTTTGAAAGCGGGCGCAACGGATCCGTTCTCGTCGTTGAGGATGAAGGCTTTGGACACGAGTTTGGTCAGGTGGAGGCGCTCACTCATGGCGCTCAAGTCGGCCAAAGACTCGTCGAACATGTCGAGCGCTCCCATCTGTTTGATGGTCCTCTGGAGGGACACCTTCTGGGCGTCGAGAGCGAAGCGCGGGATCGAGAGCCGAAGTTCGCTCTTCTTCTGCTTCTGCAGAGTCGCCATAATTGCTTCGAATATGTCTCGATTGAGGTATTCGATGAGATAGTGGCCATCACTGGTCTCTTCGGTCGGAAGAATGACAATCATTCGCAGATCACTCGTCACATACGGAATCGAAACGATGTTTGCGTTGAGTTGTTGTGAAAACATGAACCGAAAGCTCCCGAACTGTTCCATCATTTGGATCTCAACACTAGTCTGTTGTCCAATTGGTCCGAATCTGAAGTCTGTTTTGCGAACCGAATCGAAACTCGTGACCCAATAGCCCCGGAAGAGGAAAGCGTTGGTTATAATGAGTTTGACGTTCTTGTTGTCGCCGGAGATGTCTTTCTTCGCAATCACGTCATCGATAACATCATCGGTGCTGTCCTTCGAGTCCTTGAGAATGGTTTCGACGGTTTGGTCGACCTCTTCGAACGTCACTTTCTTCGGCTTAATGTCGAAGAAGTCTTTGAGGAGCTCTTTATACTCGTCTTTCAGTGTAATCGTGTGGTCGACGTAGACATAAGTGGCAGACATTATGATCTCGTGGTTCGCCTTAATGATCGACTCTCGCAATGTCTGCAACTCCCGCAGCACCGAACGGATGTCCTTCTGGTGCAGAACAGCCGACAGTTGCGAATGAGTCGTGTTTTTGGCGCCGATGGCTATCATTACCAAAGAGTTGAAGACAGAGAACGGCGCGAAACAGAGATTCTTGTATTCGGTTTTGTGTCGGCTTTGGAATACTTTGAAGATTTCGAATCCAAACCGATTCGCCGACTCTTGCACTGACATCGAAGACATTGAAGACATGGAAAGACTGATCAGAATATGTGTTCAATGAATAGACGTTTACAACGAATAGTCGAATCGAATACTAATTTAATTCAAATTTCGATTTTAGCGAAACGATGCGCGAGATTAGAGTTTTATATAGTTTTATACTGTACTGTACAATGTTCTTGCTTGTTTAAACTAGCGAATGCACGCGCGTAGAAATAAGCTTAATTTATCATGTACCTTATCATAGAAGTTAAGCAATAAACTACTGTATATTCATTAAATAAATAGTATTAAAAAGTTTGTAAAACTTTTTCTTTAATTAGTAAACTGGCAATATTGTATTAAACTAATTAAGCATGCTGCATGCCTAATGCCTAAAAGTTGTGATTACATCGATAATCAGACGAAACAAATGTAAATTAAAAAAAAATTGGGAAAACTTGTAAAAAGTTAGTATAGAATGACGTAATTGACGACAAGCCCCACACGTGTTGGTCTTTAAGCGATTTGTTTCACATGTTTTGATCATTTAATTGACAATTGATTTGAAGAGAATTTAATTGAAATTAACTCCAAATCAACGCAATTATGGGTCGAATGCGTAAAAAAGGCGAAAGCGGTTCGAAAGTGGCGTTTATGACCAGAGGTCAGGCCATCCGAAGACTACAGCTTTCGCTCAAAGATTTTCGGTTTGTTTTCATTGCTTTTGATTTAATAGGAATTAAAAGAATTAATAGATTTTTGTCTCAAATACCAGTCGTTTGTGTATATTGAAGGGCATATACCCGACCGAACCGAAGCACAAGAAGAAAGTGGACAAAACGGGCAGTTCGACCAACAAAACCTATTATCTCCTCAAAGACATCCAATACCTGTCTCATGAGCCGATCATTTGGAAGTTCTGGGACTTTAAGGTCTCTTTCGCTCATCTGATGAGCGCTTAACTCATTGCGAGTTAATTGACGACTGAATTGCTTTTATGCAGATATTCATGCGTCGAGTGGTTCGGGCGAAGGGCCGGAAGGATAAGCAGTCGGTCGAACACATCCGCGAGAATAAGCCGTTCTATAAAGTCGATCACATCGTGAGAGAGAGGTTTGCATTGATTGCAGTCAACGCCAAACCGAACCCAAACCCAAACGAATCGATTGAAACGGTTTTGTCTTTTCTATTCAAACAAAGGTATCCGACGTTTGTCGACGCGATCCGAGACATCGACGACGCGTTGAGTCTTTGCTTTCTCTACTCAATGTTCCCCAAATCGAAAGGACTTCCTCTCGAACTCATAGAACTGAGCCGTCGGTTGACTCTTGAGTTTATGCATTACGTAATCGAAACGAAGTCTTTGCGAAAAGTGTTTGTTTCGATTAAAGGCTATTACTATCAGTCGGACATCAACGGCCAGACCGTCACTTGGGTTGTTCCGCATCGGTTCGTCTTCAATGTAAGCCCTTTCGACAACTTTGGCCACATTTAGCACTCATTCAACCGAATTGTTTGTCGTTTAGCGCATAACGGATGTCGACGTCCAAGTGATGCGAACTTTCACCGAATTCTACGTAACGTTAATGGGTTTCGTGAACTACAAACTCTATTCGAGTCATTCGCTTCAATATCCGCCTAAAGTAGACATTTATTTCAATATTTTATTCAAATTAATGATTCGATTAATTAATCGTTTTATTCGAATGCAGATTATTGACCGAAAAGTTGGCGAAACCGAAGAACTCGTTTCCGAGCAACTGATCGCTGCCCTCAACAACCCTCTGACCACTTTCGGTGCTTCGGAACACTTGACCAAAATCGACGAATTCGAAGACAATGATGAGAACCCGAGTTCGGGTATGACTTTCCATCAGTTGACGAAATTGCAGAATCTGTTCTCTGGCCTCAAGTTCTTCGTGAACCGAGAGGTGCCGCGAGAGTCCCTCGTCTTCGTGATCCGCAGTTTCGGCGGATCAGTCTCGTGGCCGAAGAGTCTGTCCGTCGGCTCGACTTTCGAGCAAAACGACGAAACCATTACTCATGAGATCGTCGACCGGGAAGTGATTGAATCGAAATATATGAACCGCTTCTACATTCAGCCCCAATGGGTCTACGACTGCGTCAACGCGAGGATCCTATTGCCGGTTCAGCAGTACTTCATCGGCGCCACACTTCCGGCCCATTTGTCTCCTTTTGTTGTCGAATCCGAAGGCGATTACATTCCACCAGAAAAACTGGCGCTAAGGGATCTACAGGCGCTCGACACTCATGACTCGGATGAGCCCGAAGTGCAAGAAAGCGAACCGATTGGACAGATCTCAGACAAACCAGTGGTGGAGAGGAGAGGAAAGAGAGGACTGGAAGAGAGCGACGGCTCGATGGCTGTCCGGCCCGGCCTTATGGTGAAGGAGAATAGGGAGAGAAAGGCTTTGGAGGAGAAGAGCGAAGAGAAGAGGTTAGCGGTGATGATGATCCCGAAGAAGAAGAAACGCCTTTATTCCAAGATAATGTTCGGTAAGAAGAGGAAGTCGAGGGAAGCCGACAACTTGAGGGCTAAGAGGAGACAATTCGAGACAAGAGAAAGCGCTAAATGAATGCAAATCCGAATCAAATTTTTTAAACAAAGAATAAATTGTTTATTAATTATAAAAAACAGTTAATTATTATTATTATTAATCGAATAAACCGAATGAATGGATAATCGAATCAATTCTTAGTATTCCTATTGCGTGTGGCATAAGGCGATTGTCGCGATTGATTCAAATCGATCTGTTCTTTCGATTCTTCCTTAACGGCGCCGGCAATAGTCGACATTCCGGCGATTGTCGTTACACTCGAACTCTCGACCGTCGAAGTCGTTTGAGAAGAGATGCTCTAAAAGGACAGACATTTCATAAACACTGCGTTTTGGTTCGACTCGTGTCAGACCTACCTGTGCCTGAGGAGTGACAGTGTTCTGAGTCCTGATGGCAAAGGTGACCGTTTGTGGCGATTGCAAAGACGTCGACTGCAAGATCGTCGGCTGACCTGATATTATGATACTCTTCGGCGCGACATTGCCTGAGCTCTGGGTCTGCGGCGAAGCGCTCGACACGACCTGAATGTGTTTGAGGGTCTGCTGGTTGGGCGCGAGTTGGGTCACAGCTATGGGTGTGCTTTGCTGTGAGCCTTCCATCTGTGATATCTGTGATGTCTTCGACTGATTCACGGCTTGCAGTATAGACTGAGGTATTAGAGTAGTGCCACTCGTAGTACTGGCGCCGCTTTGCGAGACATGCTATGGGAATGAGAGGCAAATGAGTGACTTCGAGGCCGAAGTGGTGATCGACGGACGGACTCACCGAATGGCTGACAATGTTGGCAAAGTTGTGCGGCTGTGCGACTACTATCCCCTGTTTGAACGCCTGCTGCAGCTGTTGGACAGTGACAGTCGTCGGCATCGTTTTGGTCGACTGAGCGTTCTGTGCGGTCGGCGAAGACTGGTGTAAGATCTGGAATGTGCCCACCGGTGACGTCTGGATCTGAGCCATTGTTTTCGGCTGAGACGCGATCGTAGCGGTGGTCACCTTCTGCTGGTTTTGGCCTAATTTTCATTCGAATTAAATTACAATTACTTAGAGAACTAGTCATTCGATTAGCTATTCCTAGAATTAGTTTAGATTGGGTGTAGAGTATGGGAGCAGAGTATGGGTGCAGTGTTTGGGTGATTGTCATCGCAATTGAAATTAAATTTAAAGCTTTTATACAGTATTTTCAATTCGTATAGTCTTTAGTGAATTCATGCAAAACTAATAGTGCCGTCAAATGTCACTTAAATTAATTGAAGACTTTTTTAGCTCTCATTTCATCTAAAGTATGAGATTTATAGCAATTATTAAATCGAATAAAACAATCAAAACATCGAATGCGTGTAACCCTACGCCAGGCCTCACCTAATTGATGGCTGAGTTGACTCTGCAATTGCTGCGACTGTAGTACTTGCGCCGTCTGTTGCGGTCTCTTCTGTTGCAATAACTGGATTTGACGCAACTGTGTCGCCGACACCGAAGTGATAGCACTGGTGGTCGGGTTGGCCGCCGTCGGAGACATCACTTTAGTCACCGGAGCCGTGAATATGTTCATTCCGGTCATTGTTATCGGGATTGTCAACGACTGAGTGGCCAGAGTGGCCGGCGATGACAGTGTCTTCACGAACGTCACCGGATTTTGGAGCAGTTGGGTCTGAGACTGGGATGACTGGGCCGGGTGTGGGGCTGACTGCTGGACAAGGATCTGGGTTTGGCCTAAATTACCTGAACTCTGTTGTGACACAAGTTGTTGGCGTTTAATGAGTTGCGCCATATGTAGGGGATCTGTGATCGTTCGGGTGATGATCTGTTGCGTAGGCTTTCCACTCGTGGCGCTCGAAGTCGTGATTCGCTGCTGCGCTCCAGACATCGGAACGGCAACCGGAAGTGTTGTCACAATACTGGGTGAGGTCTTGAGCCCAGCCGTCGCGATCAGTGGCTGCGTGTGTTGAATGGCCTGTTGGCTAACTGTAGCCGTTATCTGATAGCGGGTCTGCTGTTGACCGACCCCTAAGTTCGCCATTTGTTTCACCGATTGAGGGATGGCTTGCATTTGGATGTGCGGCGACTGTTGCTGTCTTTGGATCTGTTGCTGTTGTCGAAGTATTATTTGTTTATAGATTTGGGGGTTAGTTGTCGTCAAACGACTGGCCAGGGATTGAGTGCTCATCTGACTGACAGCGGGTGAAACGGCAGCAATCAGTTTCTGGTGGGCCTGAGGTGTGAGCGCTGCTACGGAGACGACAGAACAGGTTTGCGTAATAGCCTGAGGAATGCCGTCAGCGTTGGTCACTGTAGTCGAGCCCATGGGTTGGGGACTGACATTGATTTGACTGAGTATTGGTTGAGGCAATGGTTGTGACGCGACGTTCACTTGCGATAGGGCTTTAGTGAGACTCAGTTGGGTTGCGGTGGAGGCGGTCGCTGTCATCGCCGCACCGGCAGCTCCCTTCAGGGTTGACTGGTTAAGAGCACTCATCTTAGCGCTAATCGCTTGTGACAAATGGTGAGGCGCTGTGGGAACGGCAGTGTTTTGCGATAAAATGGTTTTAATTTGTTGAGGCGTTTGCTGTTTTTGCTGCATCTGGTGCTGAATCCGGTGCTGCAACTGCTGTTCCGCCACAACCTTCTGCTTCTCTCTGGAGATACGTTCGGCGCGATTGATGGCCACTTGGATGGGAGTCAAGGGTTGTTCGTAATTAATACCGCTCTCAGAGAGGAGAGCGATATGTTTGGTGTTCTTTGCGGTCGGGTTTAGGAACATGTGCTTCAAAGTCGGAGTCCTTTTGTTTGCGATTTGTTTAATGGTTTCGAACCTTTGATTACATAACTGACTGAACGACATGTTCTTGTCCTCAGCTATCAGTTGACTCGTCTTTATCGGCCGAACAGTTACGGCATTTGATTTGGAAACAGCAGATGGAGTAGTCGACTGCGTGGCCGCAGCAGAACCAGCCGGAGTGGCAGCGTTGGAAACACCCGAAACTGCTTTGTTTTTCTTCTGCTTGGGCTTAGGAGTGGTCTCTAAGCCGACTTTGCCCTCCTCTCGGGGCACGAGAGAGGACTCGTAGTGAAAGCGACAGAGTTTTGGTGACCTGTAGTTACAGCTGATTAGGTTCACGACATCGGAAACGAGATCCCAATTGGGCACATGTCCGGGTGACAGCACCAGTAGATTTAAAGGCAAATCTTGGAAATACTGAATCACTTGAAGAACAGCCCAATCCTCGTGAACGGCCCAACCGGGTATTGACTCCTGGAGTGGACCCAGAAATACATTCGTGCCCTTCAGGGCCGGGGAAGGCATGGCATTGGTTTGCGGCAGTAGACAACTGGCGCCCAATGCGTTCAGTGTCCTATGAATAGCCGCGTTGTCGGGGCCGCACACGACCGACCCCTTCAGCTTTTGTAGGATGAGTTCGCGCCTGAGTTTGATAATCGCAGTCGAGGGCCGATCGAAGAGAGATCGGGGAATATTGAAACCCTCCTCTTTGCGCGCCTTCTGCTTACGGGCTGTGGGGACACAAACAACTGAGTCGCCTGGCATTCGGTGCTCAAGAGGGAGAGTGAGAGGGCGTGTGGGGGCACACATACCGGTGGTTGAGTCGAGTTTGAGTCTCTTATTCGACTCTTTGGGTATATAAACGGGCGGTAACTGTGACTCAGGCATAAGGGTTTGTTCGTAAAGGAATCCGAGAGAGTAGTCAATATAGAGATCATTCTCGTCCTGCGGTGGCGTCGGCGGCGCCCATATCTGTACCCGTAGTACAAAACACTGAGCATTGGGTGCGATAGTGACGACGAGTGGAGACTTACCGGCATTTGTTCGAAACCGTTATACGATATGTAGACCTATTGAGAGAATAGTGACTGAGTTTAGAGCACAAGAGAGCAGTTGTTCTGAGCTCAGGACAGCTGAGCATCTGTTCCGTTCTGATCGCCCGAATTGCAATAAATCTCATTTCTTTCGGTTCGAAATTAATTATTCGTTTAAAGCACACATAGGGTCGGAGTGAGAGTCGGGTCGGTTGGGACGGTTGGCACTGCCCTACAGCTAATCCCGATTAGAGACGACAACCAAAAGAAATGATTTTTGCAAAACGGGTCACAAAATACAACTACTCTTTCGTCGGAAGCCATAAGTGATGACTCAGACAACACAACAGCCCTCAGCCCTATAAGTGCTTTCAAATAAGTAATTTACGCACAAAAGAAATGAGTTTTCGTTTCATAATTATTATTATTAAAGTTATTAATCATTTATACATAACAACCATAAAGTAAATCAAATAAATAATAACAAGTATTTTACAAAAAAGCAACTAATGTTGGAATCAATTCAATGCTAAATCAATCACAAAATTACAAACGATTCCAACCATTGATCGCTTCTCTAATTATATCATATATTCATCGAAACTAGAGTTATATCAACGGCTTCTTCGGACAGCATTGGATGCGTTCGGAGCTATAGATTGGGTGCCGTTTTCAATGGGTTTTGAGACAATGCGTGCGTTTTGTGAACGCTTTACGTGATTTGAGTTCGCATTCGAACTCTTAGTCTTAATTATCGCATTATTTGGACAGTTGGGAGAGCGGGGAGAGCGCCGAACCTGTTTGTTCGGTTCGAGCAAATTATTCGCTTTCGTCTCTTTGCGCTTCCCTTTCGCACAACCGTTTCGGTTCGAATCGATTGCATTTGACTTATCGATCACTTTCTTATCAACACTTTTAACACAATTCTGGCGATCATTACTAACAGACAACTCATTGTCTACTTTCGACCGTTTTTTAACCTCATTAAAGGCATCCTCTCGATGGCACGTCAGTATCGGCTCTCTCTCCTCGTCCATAGCCTCTTCCCGACGTAGAGTCTCCTCCTTCTGGGCCTCAAGTCTTCCTAATTCCCATTCCTTTTTGTGAGCTTCGATCTCCTCCTATACCCCAACAGACAAGCAATGAGCCAATCGGTCAATACATGGATTCAAATCACAAGAGTAGGGGTTGAGTGCAAACCTCCGCAGCTTTGAGTTGTTCGAAAGATACCGACTCTTGAAATACTTCCAATAGATTGAGCGCATACTTCTCGATGGGAGTCAACTGTTAGGGAAAGCAATCTTTCAGTTATTATTTGCGATCGAATTGAAAATTGAGTTATCTTTAGACTATAGGCGCGACTATTGGTGCTCACTATAAAGCTTGTAATAAAAGCACTAATAAAATGATGCATAACTGCCATCGACTCATTAGTACCGGCATTAACAGAGAAGACATACCTGTCCTATAAATTCGTCGATCTTTTCTTCTTCTGGACTCTTGTCTTCGTCTTTGCTTTCGGTATCGATGGGAATGTTTTCGTCAAACTCTGCGAACTCGGCCTCAGCCTCAGCGCCGGCTGTTTTGGCGGCGGCCACGTCGTTGTCCTCTTCGACTGTTCCCAACGCGAGTTCGAACTGAGATTCGAGCAGAGCTTCGCCGGTCGGTTCGGCGGGAGAGGCCGTCTGGGTGTCGGTAACGGCCAACTGGTTGTCTTGTGGCAAATCAATGCCGAAGAGCTCCTGAATGGCGTTGCGCTTGAAGAAGGCAGTGGTGAAGTTGCCGCCTTCGATGGCCACACTTCCCAACAGCTTCTTCTGCTGAGCCTTCTTAAGGATATTCTCTTCGATTGTCATTTCACTAATGAGTCGATATATGTGAACGTCTCTGGTTTGGCCGATGCGATGGCACCTGTCCTGCGCCTGAGCGTCCATAGTTGGGTTCCAATCGCTATCGTAAAATATCACAGTGTCGGCGCCGGTAAGGTTGACACCGATTCCACCCGAACGGGTCGACAGAATGAAGCAGAAGATGCGTTTGTCGGCATTGAAGCGCTCCATCATTGCCTGCCTTTGCTCTACTCGTGTCGTTCCATCCAAGCGTAGGTATGTGTGGCCCTTGTGGTTGAGGAACTGTTCGAATATGTCGAGCATTCGCGACATTTGAGTAAAGATCAGCACTCGATGTCCTCCACTCTTAAGGTTATACAAGAGTTCGCCTAAAATCTGTAGTTTTCCGCAATCGTATTGAATGAGTCGGAGTTCGGGTAATTGTGTCCGCATTTGCGAGATTGGGATTCGGAGCACATCCATGCGCTCACATAAGTATCGGTTCAACTCCGCACTCAAGCGTTCGGTTTCGGTTCTCTTCGACGGCGGCAGATGTGAGGCGTGTAGGCGAATGGGCGCAGACATGACGCGCGGAACTATACACATATATCGAGTCAACACTTCCTTCATGTCTTCGACTAGTGTTTCGGGGGTTTTGATCAAATCAGTCAACGTTTGGGTGTATTTCCAAAAGTCGCTGCAGTGGTGCGAATGAGGGGCTAAGAGGCAGTTGAGATACCCGTTGCCGACATTGAACTGCGAGCAGCCGACGGGTGGGCTGTGGGTCAAGAACTTGTAACTGTCGCTCATCCTTGAGATCTCAATCAGATCCGAGGCATACAAAGCAGTGGCACAACACCGGCGCTGATTGATGCGCGACAGGAATGTCAGCTTCTCTTTCCGCTCAGTTGTCTGTTTGGCCGCTAAACACGTCTTTCGAAATGGAGATGAAATGGATTTTAGATGAGATGAGAGGTTAGGACTGCCGGTCTGCTCCTGACTATTGGCCATACCTACGAACAAAGTGTGTCTGAGTTTAGCTGATTCGATAAATCAAAGACATATATATCGAATGGATGTCCCAGTGGTTCCTATTCGAGGCAATGGAAACCCAATACAAAACCAATAGTTCGTAAGAGTATGGTGTGCCTCGACTACAGTTCCCTTAACTCAAATTAGACCCATTGGTCGGTCGGTCGGTCGGTCGGTCACTCGATAGCAGTTCCACTCGAAGCGCAAATCGAATCAATAGTTTCAATACTAACCGGTGTTGGAAGTCATCGCTCGCACTATGATCTGCCGCATAGGACTGGCCGGCAGTTGAGTCTGTCGTACAACTGTTGGCGGAATTGTCGTAGAAATCGGAGTTCCTGTAGAAGTTCGCAATAGTATGTGAGGACCCGTAGGTGTTTGCACCAAACGGCCCAAAGGAATGGCAACTCTGCCTGAAATTCGATTGTAAGCGTCAGTAGAGGAGAAAAACTAGAACTCAAACAAAGCATACCATCGGGTGAAGAGGTAGTGTTGGGGGGAGTCCGGGGCGATGTCGTGGGGTTTAGAGACTGTATTCCAGTCATTGTCCGAATTTGTTCGACTTGACGGTTAGGGACGGGCGATGACGATGTGGTCGAGGGTTTGGAAGGCGTGGAATGCATTGTCGAAGTTCTGATCTGAAGCCGAATCTTGCCGCGCGGACACCGCGGGGCCGGTTCGGGCGCCGAATCGATTTCCTGAATGAGTTGCGGCGCTGCCATAAAGCGGACGATCCGGTGATGAGCGAACGCACTCAATGTGAACGAGAGCTCAGATAAGAGCAAATTGAGAGAACGTAAGTCGACATTCTTGAGCGGATCGTAATCTAATGCCGTCGTCACTAACGACGCCGTCTCGTAGGTCAGCGGTTCGGTCATCAACGGCGAGATCGTAGGTCTCGGGTCGAAGAGATTCGGGTGATTACAGACTTTTCGCAATTGCATCAAAATGTTGATAACACTCAAGAAGTTGCCGTTCGAAAGGGTTTCCTTCGTTCTGATGGTCGGCACCGATAGAGCGAAAGAGTTAATACAAATCAATTGAAAAGAGAAACCGATTGGAGAGTTGACTCACTTTCGCAAAGACATGAACTCTTCGTAGAGGAAGCGCTGCCTCTTCGAGAGCCGGCACATGACGATGTGCTCGTACTTCTTGGGCAACTGCTTCTCGACGTCGTCCTTGAGGCGCCGGAGTAGGAACGGGCGCAGGACTTTGTGCAGGCGCCGGATGAGGGCCTCATTGAACTCGCTGTTCCCCTCTACCATTCCCGTCACCGGATTGACGAACCAGTCTTTGAACTCTTTGTGCGATTGGAAAACGTTGGGCATCAGGAAGTGCATCAGTGACCACAACTCCATCAGATTGTTCTGGAGAGGGGTTCCGGTCAGCAGCAGACGGCGCGAAGTGTTGAAGTTGAGCAGCATTTGCCATCTCTGGGACTTGAAGTTCTTGATATGTTGGGCCTCGTCGAGGATCAGGTACTTCCACTTCTTGCGCCGAAACGACTGGTGGTCTTGTATTACCAGTTTGTATGAAGTGATGCAAATGTGGAACTGATTTGGTTTCGTCCAACCCTTCAGTCAATCAAATCAATACAAACTTCGGTTAAAATCCTACAAATGTTTACTATTTTCGTGACCTTTAGTCAGATCTCAAGCCAACAAAAGCGCATAAATAGGAAATCGATTTTTGAGATACTTTAGCACTCAGTCGGCACTCGGAAGCCAATAGAGTGACTCTAAGTCTCAGCACAAGCACTACAGCCACTACTCGTTCGCAGACATACCTGTCGTTTAAGTTTGCGTTCTTTAGGACTTCCATAATAGGTGAGGATCTTGAAGGCCGGACACCACTTCTTGAACTCCATTTCCCAGTTGAGCATAACACTGGTCGGCACAACGATCAGGTGCGGCCCCCATATGCCCTTCTCACACGCCAAGTGCGCGATCAACGCAATCGTCTGAATGGTCTTCCCTAACCCCATCTCATCGGCGAGAATGCCGTTTAGGCGCTTGTCCTGCATAGCGACCAACCAGTCGAGGCCTATGTGTTGGTACTCTCGGAGTTCGTGTTTTAGAAGGAACGGCACTTTCGATTGCACGCCGGCCGTAGAGAAGGTGTTGCCGACCGGTTGAAGGCTCTGAGCGCTGGCAGCGATATCTGTGATCTCTCTGTTGGGACCGACACTGGGTTTAGCTGTACTGTCGGCTGAGATCTCCTGTAAAACGAATAGTTTGTATCAACTCTCAGGTCTCACACCTATATAGCGATAGTTGCGGTGTTTTCAGAGCAGAACTCGATTTTCCCTTTTATTCTAATTCACAAAAAGACAATATTCGGCCGAATGTGAAGCGTTGAAAGGGGTTGGGAAGGGGTTGGGAGGGCGTCGGGAGGTCCGTCTCACTCAGTGCACACTCACCTCAATTAAGGGTTTCTTTGCGAGCACTTCACTCGCGTCTGGATTGATAAGGAATTCCATTCCTATTTCTCCCGTTTCCTCTTCAGTCGACATATCGTCTTCGAAGTCCTCTTCGTTCGTCTGGTCTTCGCTTTCCTCGTCTTCGCAGTCCATGTCGTCGTCATCGCTGTCCAACTCCTCGGCTTCCGCACCGGTCGGCCCGTATTTGGCCAATAGCTCTTCGACGGGAGTGTCCAAGTCGTCCTCCAACTCCTTGAGCTCAGTCTTGTGGTCAACCACGCCCTCGGCCATCTCCTCCTCGGCAATGGTGTCCTCCTCGTCCTCGACCTCCTCTTCGTCGTCGACTTCGAACTCTTTGTCGTTCAACTGACTCAACGACGCCTTCAGTTCTTCGATCGGGATTTCCATTTCTTGCTTCAAGAGCTCAATCTCTGTGCGTCCGTCACCGACACCAACCTCTTCTTCCTCCTTAGCAATGGTCTCTTCGTCATCGGATTCGCTGTTGTCGGGTTCGAACTCACTGTCGACCACCTCATCGGTCACACTATTGGCCCGAGACGTCGGTTCCTCAGGAGTGGCGACTGATTTGCCTAACTCCTGAGTGAGGCGTTCGGTGTATTTGTCGGCTTTGTCTACAATGAAGTTCAGGTGCATGTCATGCAGTTTCTTGCGCTTCTCCTTCAGCCGCACCTCTTGCTTCGCTTCGAACACCTTCTCGATGTCCGACCAAAACGTCTTAATCTGTTTCGCGATATTCGACGCGATTTTCCGCATTCGGAGCAATTGGTCCCTTTCGGCCCTTTCGGCGGAACAGCGTTTGTCTGAGTGGTACTTCACGACCATTCGCGCGCACTTCTTGGCCGCCGCCTTCTTCCACTTGCGCTCCTGAGCGAAGTCCGCGGCCAACCACTGCATCTCCTCGAGCAGGTAATCCCAGTGCGTCTTCTTGCGCACCGGTTCCTGCACTTTGGGTAGTCGTCGGTTAGACCACAAGCCGTTCTTCCGGAGCTCTGCCACCCTTTGCATGACATACGCCTCCTGTTTGGCCCTCTCGACGATCTGCTCCTGAGAGCCGATGGCCGAGTCGTAGACCGAAGAGATCGAGTGCTGGCGCGTCGACTGTCGGCTAATACTTTGATTTGAATGCCTGTTAGCGCTCGAAGATGTGGTCAATGGGGTTGAAGCGGTCGGCGCCGACACATGACTCGCTTTGGGAGTTGTCGTCACCGCTAAGGACAGGGCATCTGATGACTGAGTGGTTAATGCGTTTATGGGTTGGGATGACGAGAGAGATACTGATAGGTCGGATGTGGAAGCGCTAGACGTTATCACTTGAGTGGCTGTCGGCGCCAAAACCGGTTCGGCCGCTGAGTCCGACTGCTTGAGCGCCGAACTGTCGATCGAGGCCTTGAGAGCAATGAGTTCTTTGAGCTCTTCGTCGGGAATGAGTCGATTGGGTTCGGAGTTGCGGAGGAATTGGATTAACTCATTGTTCGTCACTTTCTTCTTAAAGCCGTAGAAATCGATTAGATTTCCATTACTTTCTAAGAGAAAGAGCTCTAAAATGTGGTCTAAATATGATTCGCGAATCCGCTTCAGTTCGCGATCCAAATAACGGCCGACGAAGTTGTCAGACATTGTCGGTCCGGCCGTCGGTGCGGCCGTCGCTCGGCTCTCCGTTCGCGTCGGAGTCGCTTAGGTTAGGGTCAGTGTTGCGGTCATTGGTTAAGTCATATGACACTCAATTCGAGTCATTCGAGTCAATAGTTTTCGCTTTCAATACGCAATACGTTTCGGTCGACCAGTGCTACCGATTCGGCGCTCGTCATGAGTCGACACTTCAAACATGCGTTCAATCAATCGGTTCACTCGTCTGGCAGTCGACTGATCGCTCGAACAAAAGCTATTTATTCGAACCGAGCGTTCAATTCAATGCGTTTTCTAATGCTTTCGATTCAATGTCGTATCGGTTCACACATTCACTCCATTCGTACGAATGACTCATTCACTCAGAGCTCACAGCGATTGCCATTTTGAGTGGAAGAGGAAACGTCTCTCCACTCGACCAACGCTTTCACCCATCCTTTGTCCGACCAGTCCATCAATGACGTCGTTCCAACACTTGCCTCCAATACGACTACGAGTACTGTGACAGTACTCCGATTCACTGCGAACTCGCAGTCTGTTCAGCGTCTCATATGATTGGCTCAAATAGTTCTGATTATACAGTCTATTAAAGTTAGGTTTGAGTGGTCTTTGAATTTTACGCACTTTTTGATTAGTAATTCAGCAAATCTTAGCACTAAATCATTTAATACTTTTATTAATATATCAATACAGCAATTATTGTTATAAAAGTACAAAGTACATTTCCCTTCAAATTACCTTACTCTCTCTCTCTCTCTCTCTCTCTCTCTCTCTCTCTCTCTCTCTCTCTCTCTCTTGGAAAAGGGCTTAAAAGCAATACATCTGACAATACCCTCCGCCCTCTCCCTCTCCCTCTTATTGCAAGTTTTAGCCAAAATCTTACCATTTATTCACTTAAACCAAAAATTATCTTTTTCTCGATTGAGTGTAAATGAAATGAATTTTCAAATAAATAATTAATCGATTAATTGGTAATTGATTTGGAGTTTAAGCAGAAAATTGATTAACGAAACGAAATGAGCGCTAATTGTATGCAAACACTGATTATCAGATCATATCTCGACACTCGTCAGCCTCTCCTCCGGCTATCCATTAGTTTTGAATCGTTAAGTGACTTAAAGTGAGAAATATATGGGACACCAGATATAGGACAAGCACTTGATCCGTCGTATACTTCGTAACCATTTGTCTGCCATTCTCTGCCCCAACCCTAAGGCGAGCATCGATTCGACATTCGATCTGCAGATCCGAATGCAACGAAAACTGGTTTCGCGAACACATCCCTTCTCTCCAAACACTACACACTATCGACGAATCGTTGTGTTTGACAATCACTGATCACTGTTTGCATTGCTTTCGAGTTTACGGAATCACGTCTTCAGAGCCAAGCTTTCAAATCAATTAGAAATTAATTAATTAATTAAAGCAATCAATCGATTGCGAGGTTTGGATCGAACGAGTGATGAGTGAGTCTATGGAGACGAGTGTCGAATGAGTGCAAAGACTGCAAACATTGCGTTAATTAGCGATCAATTGCTGCGATAGAGTCGAAGCGAAGATACGATTTGTTGTTGTGTTTGGGTTTGCGTTTGGGTTAGACATACAGTGTATGAATGTATGCCTTCTATACAGCCATACATCTGACAGTCGATACACTGCAGAGCACAGACCCGATGTCTTAACGTAAGGCCCGATTCGGTCGCAGCCGATGTCTAGTGAGAGGAGAGAAATGGCGACCGAGTGTTGCCATTGGAGCCGAAGCTCTTTGGGTCACAAGTATGTCATACTGTGTCTCATATGCGGAGCCGTCTCTTCATTCGTCGGATCCGTTATTCTCGTAATCTATGCAATAATGCGTTCAAATACTTCTTCACTTCAATACTTCGAAACCATTCCGACGTATATTCCGGCGACTCTTGTAATTGAATTGAATTTACAATTGAATTGAATTAACCATTAATTTGATTCTCATCTCATTGACAGCTCATCGCAAACGGATTGGTAGTAATGTGTTTCGCGAACAGCAGAACCCGATTCGCATATTTGGTACGCATTTGCAGACTCTCTAGACTCTAGACTTTGCAGACACTCATTGCCTCACTTGTCGTCGTAGGTGAAGGCGATTGGAGGCCTATATCTGGTGAGCGCTCTCTTGTGTGTAGTCAAGACCGTCACCACTTCGGTCATCCATATGGATCGGCTGCAGACGCACAACCAGTGCGCCTACACCGCGAAGACCAGGTCGTGCGCCTGTCTTACGGCTCTTGTGCACAACGGAGACACCAATGGTTTGTTTGACTCTTAGCTCTAGTGATGTATTAATAACTGTTACGGTATATCTATGCAATAGTCGGGCATTACTTCACGTTCGAGGAGACGCCGAACTGCGGTGTAGTGCACGGACTGCTGTTCTCATGCCTGCGCGCACTGTTCGGCCTATCGGTGGTGGCGATCCTGATCTGCATATTCGCTCTAATGCTAGTCTATCAGCTGTTGAGTCACCAGAAGAAGAAGAAGTATTTACAACAATTAGAACTTCGGCGCAGATTCCACGTCCAGAACCAACGGGGCTTTGGCTCGCATTCAGCCCATCCCTCGTATGTCTCGGCGCACGTCTCGCCGCTCATAATGGCTCACAATATGAGACAATCACCGTTTGGTAACTACTGCGACGACGGCGTTCCGAACGGATGGTGTCTTTCCCCCCATTCCCTCCATTCCTACGACTATTTGGACAGTCGTTCATATAATCGCAACTTTGAGGACGACTTGCAGTCAAACGTCGGAATCATAACTAATCGCTCGAATTCGTGGACCAATTGGTTGAATTGGCCGAGAAGTCAGTTCTGGGCCTCAAATACTCAAATCTCAAGTCAGGGCACAAGTCGACGCTTTTTCGATTTCCTCCGAAGGAATGGCAACTCTAGAGACAACTCTGAACTCAATTCAAACCGAAACCGCTGGACATCTCCCAACTCTCAGAATCTCTTCCCTCCGCCGCATGTCTTCATTCCGCGCAACGGTTCCGGCGGTCTCTCAGCACTGCCACCACATCTGACCCGATATCGGGACAACCATTTGAGGCGAAACCTAATGACAGCTATGAGTTCTGCACATCGAAGGACGCGCTCTAATGACGGCATCTTTCAGCACATGACAGCTCATAACCTTCCGGGCGACTCATCCATGCCTTGCAATCTGAGCTCTGCCCACAACGGATCAGCCAATATGTTTGCCCTATGGGGTCCTCCGCCCCCATACACCTGCTCTCAGCCCCAGTCTCTCAATCGGATTAATACGATTTGCAATAATATAAACCATTCGTCTGTCGGCCAACACTGTCGGCAACCGAGCACTCACTCATCGGACGTGACCCCGACCTCGAAGATGAGTACACCCCTATCGGAACGGCGTCTTCATTGCACTGCCTTCTCATCCCAAGGCATTCGACTCAACATTCCATCGAATGATCGCCTCTTAAGCCCTGATTCGAAGAGCTCTTGTATTGTCGAAATACACGTTCCTTACAGTGAAGGCCAACAGAGCGATGCAATCAATGGGTTCGGAGAGTTGAGGGACAGTGAGATGAAGTCGAAATCGAGCTTTAATACAATGCCTAACCGGAAGAGAGGCGAACCCCTGCAGCCAATCAACGCATTCAAGTCGTTGTCAAACATTGCGATCACTTTTCCCAACCATTTGTCGAATTTCAATGACTCGGAACTCGAATCGAATAAATGCCGATTCGAGGCAATCGAAAGCGCCTATCGCTCCCAAACCTTCGCACACAAGTCGTCAATGAGCTCATCGACGCCCGAATCGACGCCAAATACCACTTCAGAGATGACTTCCGATTTGTCCACTTTTAACAATAGCGACCAATCCTTCTCTGCCACCAGTTTTCCTGTCGATCCGCCCACGGATTATAAGTCGACTTTAGTTATCCGAACACCGAATACACAGTCGAGTCCTATCACTGAGAAGAGCAGTTGTGTTGCGCAGAGACAAGTGATCGAAGGCGCGAAGGAGAGAGACCTACGTCTGAATAGCGCCCAATCGATGCCAAACCTCAGTTGTATTATACCCATCGAGTGCTCGAACTCGACGTCTACACAAACTCAGCCCAACTTTTGGGAATTACATCGAATCCCTTCGAGTGGCAACACATCCACATCTCAAGACTTCGCTGACTATGAGTTAGAGTTAGACGAAGAGTCGGTTAAGTTCGCCGACGACCTGCCGAACGACGTCCTCAAGTGTAAGTCGACTTCCGATTCGTTCGATTCGAACAAATCGAGTTCAGAGACCACTTCAGTCACTCCCGAACTGTTGAAACCGCCGACGCCTTTCAATAATCTCAACTACAGCGACAGCACCACCTCTTCCACGGCTATGATGTCTTCGTTCAGTGATCCCAAACCCGAACTCATTATTAATATTAAGGGAATTGAGGTTTAGATCGATTGTCGAGTTCACGACTTCCGACCAGAAGAGAGTAAATTCTCATTTTATTTGTTTTGAATTATTTGTTGAGTTTTGGTTTGATTTTTGTCTATATTTTGCGAAAATATTTTCAATCATTTGGTTCGTCAGCCAAATGAGTCACAGATTTGGTTCGTTTGAGATATTCTCGAAATCTAATCAAATCTTCAATTGTGAGGCAATTCGGTTATTGACGCTTAGGTCAGACCATATGATATGAATCGGGTTTACATCGATTCCATTGTTCACTATTCGCAACAGTTCTAACATTTGCCATACATCGCGACAATACACTGTATATTTAGTTCTTATTACTCTGTATTTCAAAATCGATTACATTTTGTCTTAAACTTATCAAGACTAACGAACATTGAACATGACAATATTTGAATATTTGAACTGTGCAAACGGCGGATTAAAATATGTACAATATTACAGTCGAAGTTTGTTAACCAATAATACTCTGGTTTTTAATCCGTTGTTTGTCGACGATATTCCATAATTCCCGTCATTTTCGCCAATTCTGTCTAAAATTTAATTGTTTTTAACTCAATTTAGTCGATAATCTCATTGAAAAGACCACAGCATTACTCAAAACTAGACAGTATTAACCACAAACTGGCAATTTATTACTGCAAACTGTAAAGTAGTGCAGAAATATTTGCTAACTTTCCAAACCATTCTCTGAGTCTCAAGACACCAGATCCTCATTCGGTGTTCGAATGACATTTTGAGTGACAAAACAATTCGATTTTACCCACAACTCCTGGATTGACCATGGCAGTTTGGTCAAATGTACCCAGACTAAATCTTTTAAAATTTACCATTAGTTTTGGCTAAAACTCGCGGAGTTTCCCCGAACTGGTGCTAAAACCCATTTTAAGTTAAATTCTATTTACCGGTAGATTAAACATGCAACATGGTGTTTTTAATGCCAACTGTTTACCACTTTAGGCATTCCTTATACCTTTTTAGAATGAGCCAGATTATAGGAGAAGTATTGCATTTTACCCCGACATCTACCCGGGTATGTCTACAAATTTACAAGAAATGATAAATTGGCCAAAACGTAGTGATTCTTAAATATATTCAACGAATATATTCCGGAATTGGTTTACGATTTATATTTGAAATTATTTTTCTTATTTCAAACGATTTCTTATTTGATAACAAACTTATGAAAAAATACTTAATTTAAGCGCAACTAGTCTTCAAAACTTGGAATTAACTAAAGTTTTAAACAATTATTTTGAAAAATATTACTTTAAGTCAATTGATTCGAACACTCAATCATTGATTGCATTTGAGTTACGGAACAAATCGAGACAATCGCCTGAAGTCTAGCGATACGTATGACTTGATTATCGGTTTTAGTGTTAAATTGATTCGAGAATTGACTCGATTTGAGATAATTGGGTGAAAATCTGCGAACAATTTTCGAAAGCTTTTGTCTAATGATTATCCAAAAGCGTGTTATACTGTATATGAAATGTAAATAAATTGAAATAAAATACGAATTAATTACTAAAACATATAAACGCTTTTAAATTCATTTTTGCTTTTTATACAAACTTTGCATAAATTAAAAACATTTTTATTGCAATTGATTTAAGTGTCGATGAAATCACTTCTTCACGACCTGAACGACGTCTTCGTGATGGACGACCTGAACGAACAAATGTTCGGTTAGTCTAGGCTTTAGGCACACATTGGGACGACTCACGTGATTGAGGCCAACCCGTTGTGGACTGTATTTAGTACTCGTGCCCTGAAATCAAAGCCCAATTAAAAGCAATTTCTAATCAAAAGCCAGTCATCACTCGGAGGTGAGGTGTGAGGGGTGTGGAGGTGTAGACCTACCCATACGAGTGCGTATTTAAAGACATCGACAATACTTCGATGGATGGTATGGCAGACGTGCTCTACAGTCGACGCGCGTCTCATAATCAGCCCGTCCTCGAAGTCCGGCGGTTCTGCCGATTCAATCATTTTGTTAGTCACTCGACTCAAGCACTGGGATCGTGGGTTGTCTACTCACGGCCTCTCTTTTTAGTGTAGACCTGAATGAGTGCCAAATATTCCCAAATCTTATCCAACATATGGTCTAAATTCAGTTTCATATTACAACTGACGACAACACTGTGTGGCTGACGGGCCAGTCGGTCGACCTCTTCCATCGAAATTTGATCGATTTTGTTGTATATGTAAAGACACGGCAAATACACCCGATTTCTGAGCACCACATCGATCAGGTCGTCGGCCGAACAGTCTTCGCGGAATAGGATCTCTGCGTTGAATATCTCTGTAAAAGAGTAAGCGTTGGAGTACTTGAGCGCAAACTTCATTCGAAATGTGGGGTTAGGAGTAGGATAGGGGTGGGTCTGAGGGCTCGACTCACTGTATTCGTGTAAAACCAATTGAACCAACTTCTCGTCGCACTTAGTGAGAGGACAGGTAGCGTTGAACGATATGCCACCCGTTTTCTTCTCCTAACCCACAAACAGACAATTCAGGTCAGTTTGAGGTCCTTTCGCTACCTTTCCTTCAGTTTTATTCGAGTCTAACCTTAAAGTAAAGATTTGGTCGACTTTTGTTGAGTCGAATGCCAACCGATTCCAACTCCCGCTCCAGTAGTTTGCGCTGGACTTCCGATTTGGTCGCGTCTAACATAATGATCACCAAATCGGAGGTTCGGGCGACTGCTATCACTTGCCGTCCGCGTCCCTTACCTGAGCGCCAATACAGCAATGCATTCATTAGTCATTAGCGGCTAAGTGTGGCGCCGGAGCAGCGATGGCCATACCCTGAGCCGCGCCCTCTATAATGCCGGGCAGGTCGAGGAGTTGGATGTTAGCGCCCTTGTAGTGGATTACTCCCGGAATACACGTCAATGTCGTGAACTCATACGACGCGGACTCGCTGTGAGTCGTCGTCACAGTATTGAGAAGAGTTGACTGCAACACAAGTGAGGGTTAGGTGCGCTCAGACCCTCGGGTGCCTACCTTTCCGACTGAGGGGAAGCCGATTAGGGCTACCCTCGCGTCGCCGCTCTTCATCACATCGAAGCCCTCGCCCTTCGCCGACGACTTAGTGGTCGGTTCGAGCAGTTGTGCCCTATATTTGGCTAACTTTGCCTTTAATACTCCCAAATGGTATTCCGTCGCTAACGGGTGGACAGACAGACAGTGAGACAGTGGGACAGTCAGCCAATCGGTCACTCATTTCATCCAAACCTTTGTTTTTCTGCGTCCGAGAGATCTCTCTTTCGATTTCACTGATTCTCTCGAGAATTCCCATATTTTCGCGATATTTCCGAAACTTATATTAAACACAATTTATAGCAAAAAGTGATTTAAACCGAGAATTCAATTGCAATTGAAGTGAAAACAGATTTGTGAGTCCACTCTCATTGATGTCAATATGAGAGCAGTTTTGTATACAATCGTCATTCGAGTCACTCGAGTGCTTCACTTCACGTGTTCTTCAATATGTGTCGTAATCTATGCGCTCTCTCCCAGTCCTCCAATACCTTACCCTTAGGGGATATTTTTGCTTATTATTCGTTTAAAAAGTTGCATGCTACAAATGGTAAAAAGCCCGAAACTAATTATACTAATTATGAAAGTTTGTAATCAGTATAAAGTGTATAAATAGCAGGCGTTTAGCATACGATCGAAAATGTATTCATAATTATAATCGAATCGAGAATTAGACGCAAATAGAGATTCGGCGCTAAATGCGGCCAAACTATAGGGTTTAGCGGCGATGAGAGGCCACAGACTTATCCGTAGAGCCCGTCTAACACCACAAGACTAGTCACTGCAATGATTGCAATGCAATCGACCACTACTTCGAGGCCAAG
>JAQIXC010000455.1:0-26387 GCA_034697605.1 Metabelba pulverosa | reverse complement strand
TATATTATACCTAGTATGTATTATAATTATAATTTGCATTTTAATAAGATTTAAATTAAATATTTTTGTTAGAACACCATTTCTGAATTGTAAACAATTTTTATTTTGCAATAATTTTGTTTGAATTTCAAAGCAATTGTTAGTTCTATTGAATTGATTGAAGTCTTGAAAGCATTCATTTGAGAGCATATTGTCGGCGATTTCGGTGACGAATAACGATTTAAACCAAAATTAATCAAATTCTTCGCTTTTCTTCTCTCGATTTTATTGAATTCATTTAAAGTTAATTTAATTATTTATATACAATATAGACATTAATTGCATTGTTTTGTGCATTGTAAGTCAGTTTTATCAATTTTATTTAAATAGCCATTTGTTGTCTCTATATATCCATTTTACTATTTACAAAGAGCTTATTTGATTTTGTAAAAATGGCAAATTCAAATTAATTAAATCTAAATATTTAAGATTAGATATTTATTACAATATAAATTTAAATTTAATACAGTATTATTTGATTATCATACCATGCTAATCGTAATTTAAATTAATTGATACTTTAATAAATATATAAATAAATTCAAAACATAAAGTAAATAAAAAATATTAATATGTAATAAACAGACAAATAAAAATTAATGCTTTAAGCCTTTTTATTAAGTTTTATTAAGTTAATTAAAACTTTAAGCCAATTTATTTGTAGAGTTTGTAGAGCAATTGGACAAACAGTCGGTGTAAAAAATTGTACTTGCTCATCTGGCACCTGCATTGGCTGAGCCTCCATTGGCTCGAATGCCTTTAATTTGTTTTTTTTTTTGCCACAAATTATGGACTTTTGCTTTAATACGCTTTACTTATCCGCCAAACAGTTTCCGAATGAGTAAATAAAATTAAGTAATACTCAATCATTTTTTCAATTACTTTTACAGCAATGACTAATTTGATACTATGATCATTTCTACAATATCATACTGTTCAATTTTTTACTTTAAAAACTACAAACAAGTATATCAATTATTCAAACAATTTTTAGATTAAACTACTCTAAAGGTGAGTTGGGTTTAATGAACAAAATAATAGTAATTCAGTAAATCGAGGCATTTATGCTTGATTAGCTTTGAAAATTAAACTGTTTAAAAATATTTTTTCTTAATTGACCCAATTTGGATATTCTGAATAATATACAGTATATTTTATTATATCGAAAGCGATGTAAAAAATCGTTTAATCTATTAAAACAGCATTCTATTTTTAAAAAATTGTTTTATAAAGCATTAGTTTAAAAATTCAACATTTTCTTTCACTCCATTATACGGTGTACTGTACTCTCGTTCCTATTTTTGTTTAATTAATTTTTCTTAAATAATTTCCTTACAGTATATGAGCAAGCTAAAATCATTTATTAAGTCAGGAAAAATTGTATATTAAAAAAGTGTTTTATCTTATGATTTATGTTTTTAGACAAAAAGCAGTCTCAAACTCTATTCATAAGAATTTATTCATTTTGTTACCTAAATAAGAGTGAAATTAACTTAATGTATCAAAAACTGTATGAAAACTATTCTTCTGTTTTATATTTTTGCATAAAACACAACAGTGTATAAAGAGAATGCAACTAATCTTTGCTTTAAGTCGATGCAAAGTCAAGATTACGCGTTGCCTTCAAAACCAGACAGGCAATTTTTATCATGCAAAATTGCCAATTATTATATTATTAATACATTTATCATATATAATTAATATAAATGTTTTTAAATTTTATAATATTCTAAATGCTACTCCTCAATAATCTAATATGCTTATATTTTAAATATAAATTTGCTTTTTTAATGTTTAGTAAAATGCAAATAAAAACATTTTGTAAAATATTTTTTATGTCTAAAAATTTAAATGTAAATAATTGTGCTGTATATTGAAACTATGTAATCGGTCTTTATTGCTATTGTTTAACTTGTCTGCACGTAATTAATTATTTTATCAACTTCTTTTATACGATGTATGCTTTAGAGATGAGATCTACTATTTTTAGGTCTTATTTCTAATATTATTTGCGAAGTCGTGATTGCATGAGAAGCTGCAATTAAGGCGTTATAAACATTTGGCAAACTTTAAAATATTTTCCTTAATTATTGCATTACACGTATTCTTATACTTGATTTCTTAATTCTAATTTTTAATACTAATCCTATTTTTCTAATAATAACTAATTCTTGATAAGATTGCATGTTATAGAAAATAAAGTTTATATCTAAAATTAAGTTTAATACAAAGATTTTAATAATGAGAATATATACAAATGAATAAAAATAAGTTTTGTTTATTTGTCTATCACTTAATTATTCTTGTTTGATTTATTGGTTACACTGAAAACAAGCTAAAACTATTCAAGTCTTTCTGAAGAATTAATTTTGTTTGAAATGTAGTATTTATTAAAGTTAAAATCCTTATATATAAATTAAAAAAAAATTTCATAATTTTAATACTACAGAATTTATAGATGCTATTGAAATATACTATTATTTACTGTATTAATAGAAAATAAAAATATTTTAATTAGAAATACTGTAATATCAAATCCTTGTAACACTATAAATGAATTTGTATTTAATCTAAATCAAACCTTTTAATTTATAAAATATTCAATGGGCGCATTTGCAACATGCATAACCTATTTGCAAAGTTAATTAGCAAACATCAGAATCGGCGCAATTATCCAAATGGCATGGCTTTGAAAATATGAGAATATATTCAATATTTTTGTTTAATATTTTCGGTGTTTTATTGAGCGCTAAATAAGCTTTGAGCCGAAAAAGTCATTGAAAATAATGGACAAACATTGAGTCGAAATAACTGTACTTTCGCTGCTGGGGTAAAGAGCATGGTATAAACAAGATCGCGTTCGAAGGAGAGTGTTGTATATAATTAGAACGAATGGTATTATTTCTGCCGTTCAATGAGGACTTAATCAAGAAGTGGACTGCAAATGGTGTTCTGCAGCGAAGTTGATCGACAGGAGTCGTATCGCCCGTTTCGACGACAATATCGGTCTTATCCGCGGAGTCGGACGGCTCTACACGAGATATCGAGACATTTGTTTCGGATCTGATTGTCTGCCGGAGTGCGACTGTGACTGCCAATGACGGCCTGCAGTCGTCATTCTGAGGGCCATTGGCTGACGTCTCGCGAATTCATCACTCGATACGAGCGAAACGAGCGAACGAAGCGATCGCTTCATAAGCTTATCATTTATTAAAAATACTCGTCGACTGTGAGCCTAACTCTCACTCTTACGGCCAATATATCAATACTTGAAATGAGAAATCGCGAAGAATCGCAAACCGAAAGGGCGGACGAGTGCGTTGCTGGCCCTCCGAATCCCACGGGCACTCGATTGGCTGATTTTTCACGGCTATAGTTAAAAAGCTATTCTCCACTTCCATAAAGATGTACTCAAATCGGCAGTCAATAGTAATTTGACTTTTAGTTAAGTAAATGTTATCACAGAATATGTTTCGAAACAATGAATAAAGCATTTGAACACTCAATCGCTCCAAATGTCTAATGTGTTAATGTTTTTTCTCTTTCGCTCAATATTATACTGCACAATATATCTGTATAAACCATTTTGTCAATGCTGAACACTCATTAATTTTATGCCAAAATTATTATTCGTAATTACAGTCAATTAGACGTTTTTATTCTACTATCGAATGTGTGTTTTGCTGGCATTCAAAGTCGAAGTCTTAAAACCAATAAATTCTAAAAATAAAACTAAAGATAAATAAATTAATTGTTTATTTAGTTTAGTGAAAAAGATATCAATTCTAGCTTTTTATTTATAGCGTTAATCATATTTTGCCATTCATATTATTTAAAATGTATATATTTTATTACAAAATTTACATACTAACTAAATAATTAGTTTGTATTAATTATTATAAAACAATATATATCTATTAATAAATAATTTTATGTATTAGTATTTTGTAAATGTGTTAGATATTTTTTTTGAACTTGTTAAATAAACATGGTTAGAATTAGTGAAAAACAAGCAAGTGAGTTAGAAAAATGTTGAAAAGAAAAACGCAATTTATTTGCGACTCTATTTCACTTACGGTTTAAATATTTAATTTAATTCGTAATCTTTTCATTCTTTCGAACATATCTTACACTACATTAGTTAACGCGATGTTCACTAAGTATTCATTTTATGGAATAACAGTTTGCAATAAAATACCGAAATGTGTGTGAAATACAGAAAACAAACATTAAGTTTGTAACCGAAAAAGTTAATGATAATAACTAAAGACTTCATAAATGTTAATCAAATAATAAAATTATATAAAATTTTTTGCTTCCATATTGGCATTATTGAATATTAAATATTGTAGCAGTTACAATTTATATAAATATAAATACCTTAATTATACAATATTTATTAACTTTTTAATCAGATATTATGCATAGCTATTATCAAAATATAACCAAAATATTATAAAATAGACATTTGCAATTTAATAACGTGTTAGATAACGTCTGATTTTACATTGCAATAACTAAATATGTAGAATATTAGAATTGCAGAATATGAGTGAAATATTTAGCACAATGCATAATATTTTTTTTAATGCTTTTATAGATTTCATCATAATTGTTATTTTAAAAAGTTGGATAATATAATAACAAATTTAAAATAGCCATATTCAACACATCTGCAAACAAAATAAGTTGTCTAACGCTAAAGCTATTTTTTATGCTGCATACTTTAAATATATTTGATTATAAAATAATTTTTAATATAATAGAAGAAGTTGTATCTCTTAAAAGTAAACAATGCATGTTTGTATTTAAACGTATATATTTCTTATTGTTAATTGTTAAAAAAGATTATTAAATAAATACAAGTTATTATCTAAATATTTAATTAAGCAATTTAATTTAATTTAAATAAATTAGATTTATAAACTAAGTATAAGATAATCATAAACTCAATTTATGAAATTTTTATATTTAATTATGTTTATAGTAAAAAATTTAAATAATTTAAATCAGATTTGTCAGCAATATAATGTTATAATTGACAGACAGTAGATTCGAAATAGATCTTGAATTCAAAATTAAATTATCAAAGTTTTCAATCTTCGTTTAAATTACTTTATCGCAAACACGAATTTTTGTTTTAAGAATTAAATTTCAATTATTTTTCAGTTAATTTCTTTCTTTTCTTTTTTTAAACCATTAAATAATTGTTTTAAAAAATTTCAAGTATTGCAAACGAATAAAATTCTTAATCGCATTAAAAATCAAAATTAATTTTAAAGTTTTATAATCAGATTCTTATTTTACACTTAAATAAAAAGAACTATATTTTGAACACAAATTTAATTGTATTTTAAAATTATACGCAGGATCTGTCATAATTGTTTAAAGCTCATTTATTTTTCTTATCTTTTTTATTAGCACAGTAAACATATTGTTGGTAATATTAATGTTTTTACTTTTATTCAAACAAAATCAAATGTTTTAAAATAATATGCAGTATAAAATCGATATTTAATTATTTAAGTGCTAAACTAATTCAAAAAAAATATTCTGAATTTATGTATAAAACTAAGATTCCTTAATTTAATGTTATAAGTTTAAAATTAAATTCACGCTGGTTTAAATACTGTATTTGCGTAATATGGTTTGACGTTGTAGCATGTTTCATCTATCGAGAAGCCAAACCCAGGTCAATTTTGAATATTAGAAAATGCAGAACAATGTGTCAGAAGAGTGTAATACGAGTTAAAAGTTTTGCAAAAGACTTGTTTGAAGCTTATGCTCAATCATTATATATAACAGAAATTCTGTCACATTTGTACACTCATTACTATTTATGCGCATTCGTTCGTTTTATATACACATCGATTCCGGCCTACGTTTTCGGCCATTCCTAGCAACCAGTTTAATTTTCAAAATACTACGTTCTACAATCAATATAAGTATACATTTGAGAAATATAATTAAAAATATATAATACAAAAACGTAATTTAATAAATATAATATAATATAAATATAATAAAATTTAAGCTACTATATTAATATTATCATGCCAGAAAATAGGAAATGTAATTAATAGATGATAAAAATTTGGCCATATTTTTGATCGCGATAAATGCCATAAAATAGCGTTAAATCAATAAATATGTAATTTAACGGAACATTAAGTTTAAGCGTAAAATTCGGTCATCGAATGGCGTTTGTGTCGCTACAGTCGGGCGTCGAACCAATTGCGAGCGAATATATTCCGTATATTCTGTGTACGAAAACCGAATTCCGGCGACTCGGGTGGCACTGGCGGTGCTGTGTGTGGATGTGTGTATGCATTGTGTGATTGTGTAGTCGTGTTTGTGCGCAGGAATAGTAGTGTTGAGTGCAAAGCGAAACAGTTAAGAGTCTGTAGGAAAAAAATCAATCATTAATAGTGAAAATTTTGTTTCAAATATATATCAATAGTAGCGAAAAAATGTCTGAGAAAGCAACGAATCCCAACCAGAAATCTAATAATCTAACGAATATAACGAATAAATTTAAAGGTATGTTCCACTCGATTCTCATTGCGGTCTCGCGCCGACTGCGAGCCCATACACCACAACCAGTCGGTTCCGAATTAATCTTTTTTCCGATGATTATACGCGAGAACTCGGTTCTGATTTACTACTTGTTATTCTCCAATGTATTGTGTCTTTGAACTTAAACGCAAATTTCGACACAATATTCGCGATATTCTTACAGCCTACTTCGATTCCGATTATTAACATTCATTTTTAGTGCCTTTTTCGTAAACATAGAATGAAATTTTCTCGATATTAAAGACAATTTATTTAATAATAATAAAAATTTTAAGTCAAATAAATAGCGAATATATTTTATCCGTCGAATAAGAATATGTCAAAAATTTTTTATTTAATAAGAAAAAAGAATTTCTTTTTATATTAAGAATTTGTTTTCATTTCAAGTGATACGAGTTTTTTGTGTTTTCAATAAGTATTGAAAACGCGCCGTGAAATGACTTGTAAATAATCATGTTTGTTTTTCGTTTGAAAATTCGCGACTGAATATAGTTTTCAAATTATTCCGTCGAGTGAGACAACTGAAGAAGAAGAAGCGAAAACATAGTTGGGATTCGGTTAGCGGTAAGTCATATCTCATTTGCGCCGATAATTTAAACCCGAAATTGCTTTTTGTGTTGCATTTTGCGTACAATAGACTTCAATCTCAGTATTGCCTTAAATATAAATTATATGTCGTTTTCATCACTTTATTTCTTTCTCTCACTTTCTAAACACTTTGCGATTGCATTGCGTACTCCGACAATGAAATCCAATGCCAAGAATATATTTCGGCGAATATAAGCGAGTTTAATCTTTTTATATTCTTCAAATATTTTATTAGTATTTCGTTTCAAAATTTGCGAATTTTTATATAAAAGTGAAAAAAAGGAAATTTATCTTTTTCTCGGCGAAAATATTTGCAATAAAAGTCGAATTATTTTTTCCCTTAAATGCATTCAAATAATATATAAATTTTCGCAAAATTTGGACAAAAACTGAAACGACATTTTTTATTAGCCAATTTGTCATGAGTTAGAACTAAAAAATTTAATATAAAATCAATTTATGCACTGTTTCTACCGACTGTTTGAATGATTTCGGTATCAAATGATATGCTTTTTTCGCAATCGACGCTCGAAATTAAGTTCGACAATAGCCGTACGGATCGGCGCTATTGTGCTCTGAATGCGTAGAATATGCGGAATATCTAATGTGTATTCATATGTGTGTTTGGATTCAAACAATTTTAACAATTAGTGAAATCGATTCATTCGTTATTCGCATTAATACAAAAGGCGGAATGCAATTTGCAAAATATATAATAAATATGCACTTGATTAAATGATTACAATCGAGAACAATGGCAATTGTGAATCGCATCCAATCAGTCATTCGTTTGACGCGAGAACTGGAAGTATTTGATTGCAAATGTAGTCGAAATTAATTAATTACGAAATGCGATCATATTTTTCTCCTAATAAATACTTTCCAAACGTCTATCAAAATTCAATTAAAAATTTTACATTCGCACAAATTTCTAGCTGCAAAAACGCCGCTTGCTAGTAAACAGCAAATTTCTCTCATCTATGCATTTATTTAATTAAAAGTATATAAATATATTATAATATTATTTCTGCGAATATAATCGCAATGAGAATATCGCCGAGTATTAGGTCAAAGGTCACTCGTATAGAGTACTCGGCATTTTACTGCGATGAGAGTTGACCTTATTTTAGCAATGTCTATTTACAGTACATGTCTGTTATTTTAAAAACAAATATACTGTGCAGAACATTACGAGTGTATGAAAAATAATATTTCGATAAAAATGCACGTTCCACTAGAACGAGGCTGAAAACATCTATGCAGTTTTAATTAACTCGTTTTAATTATCCGCACGAATTAATTCTTGAAAAACTAATTCCATTTGTCAACTCTGACCCCTTCAGCGAAAAATTTTATGTATTTTTTCGATTTCGTTTCAGCAGTTTTTTAAGCGTTAATTGAGAAAAATGTTGATTCGACTGCAATTAAATCGAATAATCAATACGTCTATTGACGCGAAATGAAAACAATCGCAACGACTCTCTCCACTACTCCCGCACTGCAGTACTGCTCCGATTCTTCAACCAGTTATTAATTGATCCTATTTTTAGTGGCTTTCTATGATTTGACGTATTTTTCACCCAGGCTAAATCATTGCAGAGGAGCTGCTGCAGATTGATCGCCGAGCATATACGCGTACACTTTTAGCTAGATATATTTTTGCAAATATAACCAGAACTTTGCGACAGATTTTGAAGAAAAGTAAAATAAAAATCAATGAATTGCTATCTTTTCGTCGACGACTCACTTCCATTGTCGTCACAAATGTTAGAATAAGTGAATTATGAATCGTAAATATGAGACAGTCTTCGAACCGATTGATAAATTATGATTATTTGAGCAATTGGTCGAACATTATTCACAACACAAGTTAACCATTCGTTCTAATGGCACTCAAATCGATGTCTCTTCGCTCTCCAGTCTAACCCAAACGGTTTGATTGATTCGCCACTCGATTAATCACTTCAATTAAGACCTTTTTTAAAAACCTATTCAATATTTATACCGTATAAATATACTCTATATTTATGTTATATCTATTTTTGGTTTTTTCTATTCTTTCGCTAAATTCAAATATAATTGACAACACTCTTTGGAAAATTTGAATTTGAAATTATCATAACATTATATATATATATTTTTATAATGTTAGCATTTTTTTCTTGTATTGATTTTTATTTAAATAGAAATAATTTCATATAATCTAATATTCAAAAATTGAAATTTGATTAGAGTGTTAAATTCGAAATTATAACTTTTGAATAAATCACAAATGGTATAAAAATATTTATCTTAATCTAATTTATTTATTTTTTTCTATTGAAATAATGATTTAAATCGAATTGACTTAAGCTTTTGTCAAAGTTTGTTGAAAACAATTTTTGATTCTAACGATTTAACTTAAATTAATTAAAGAAAAAGTAAAAAATAGATTTGAATTTGAATTTGAGCGCAAACTAGGAATTAAATTGATTGCAGAGAATGTGTGTAAAAGCTGTGGAAAAAATTGAGCCAAAAATTAATGGAACAGAAAGAGTTGAAACTCATATTTATATTCTTTAAACACGAATTATATTAATGTTATTTTACATTTGAAAGAGTGAAGTAAACCAGAAAATTATCATTTATTACAATTGTGTTTTACAAAACTAATAAAAATAAACATGTTTTAGGAAAACACAAATTTTTGCCTCATTTTACTAAATTGATTGCATTAGACGGAGAGCAGAGTTGAGCGCAAAAATTGATGCATTGCTTGTGTGAAGAGTCAGACGCAGTTGGGAGGAGAGAGAGAGTGTGTGTGAGAGAGAGAAGGAGAGAAAAAATGATTGTTTTATATCAATACTCAATGACTACATTCACGTGTTTTACACACTGAACGTCGGCTTAAAATCAATTCTGTTTTACATTTTACAAAGATTTCGGTTGAAATGTATTTCCAATTTAAATGATTCTAACGAATACATTAAGCGAACGACGAATACTTTTTATTACTTTACACTGCACTGTACAGTCTACTCGTTTTTAAACTTTACTTTCAACTCAAATAAGATTGGAAATTATGTTTTTTGCACTGAATAAAACTGCTTCAAACTTTTAAGTGAAATTTTGCCGAATTCTACAGATTCTCTATTATTTATTTAATAAAAGCAATTCTTGGAATTTAGATGAAATTCAGTTACTGAATCAATGTTTTTAGGAAAATTACTTGCTAAAATTGTATAAATCAGTAAAAATAAGAGAGAGAGAATTGTATATGAGAATATTGTCTAACATAATGCAGTGCTTTTATTCTCTATTCTTCTTATTCTCTATTTCTCTCTTTTAGTCTCTCATTCTTCTCATCTTTTTTTCGCCACTAATAGAGAATCAGATATGAGAGTAGAGTAGAGACGAGAGGAGAGGAGAGAGAAATCGGCAAAACTGGCGAAACATGTTTAACAACGAATGGCGAGAGTGTGTCGAACGCACAGAAATCTGCATTGATTTCGATTGCAGTGCAAAGACAGTGCTTTCGGTGCTTACAATCAAATTACTGCACAGTATGTCAATAGACTGATCACTGCGTTCTAATAAATTACAGCCAGGCCTTCAAACGCGCTTCATTACATTGTACTTTTTTGAAAAAGTAGTACTATCGCCTTTTTTATGTATATACTGTATTCTGTGCAATAGCATTGTATAGTATAACTTATACAGTGTGTGCTCTTCTATTATATTTCGTCAATACTTCATCACAAATGCAATAATTTCGTTGCTTTTACTGTTGAGACGTTTTTGCGATAATTTTGTCCGAATTGTTGTTTTTGTTTTTTGTTGCCGTTTTCGTTACGATAGCAGAGAAACAAATCTAATCGTAAGACACATCGCGGGGCTATCCATATGTTTGGCTGCATTACTGAAGATCATTAAAAATACAATAAGAGAGTAGTTAGAGAGGAGTGAGTTTGGCATTTATATCGATGCCGAGCAGAGCTGTGTGTGTGTGGCTGTGAGAGAGACTGCGAGAGAGACTGCGAGAGTAACGGCGAGAGAGGCTGTGTTGGGGCTCCTGAGGTCACACTTTCGTTTTAATGGCTATACGTTCTAATCAAATAAATTCTACCCCGCTTTTTTATCTAGACTGCAACTTATCTATTAATCAGTGAATTATTATTTTTATCATGGCATACCAACTCGATTCAGAATTCAGCTCAATCTTCGGTGTCACACATTTTATGCAACGATTAATTCGAAATTTGTAGGTTTTTTTGCGTACAATTTTATCAGTTTTTTAAAGAGATTTTAACGATTGAAACATTTTCAGCTCATATTTGATTAAAAAGTAAAAATTGATTAAAAAGCATCGTATGTTAGCTTTCAATTCAATTTTTCTGCAATTTTTTTATCGATTTTGTTTTACAAGTTTTATCTCAATTATAATTTCTTCGGAAAATTTTGATATACAGTATAAAAAGATCTTGCCAAATTGCGAGGAAATTAAACAGTTGTTATATTTGGAAAATTGACTAGAGCCATTGCTTGGGCGGAGTTAATAAAAGAAAGCATTTTATGGTTGGGTATAAATTCTCATTTGGCTTAGATTTTCAATGCATTCGAAAATTTAATAACGAGTGAAAAGCTGTGGAAAAAGGCATTTGTTTTCCTCAAAGCTCTGACCAGAAAAACAATGAAATGTCTTAAATGTTTAATGAGTTTAAAGTGAAGCGAAAATTCGTATTGAATTCGCCGCTCAATGCTGGAGACGGCGGCGACGGTTAGCGCTGCCATTATCGATGTCTTTCATAGCGATAATTAAGTTATGTAGTTATGTCACGAATTATTTAGAGTATAAAAAATCTTCATTTTTTCGCGGATATCCCTCAAGGCTTAGGCAACGGCGAAGTCATCAAAATATTGAATAGAAAAGCGCATAAAAATAGTCCAAATAATTAGATCTTACGAATAATATTCAGTCGAAATATATGTCAAATTATTGATTCTTACGCCGAAATTGGATTATTTGTGCTTCGGATTAAAACTACAATTCTTACCAATTTGTGCCATGTTTATATTCAAAATAAATTGTATTATATTTATTATATTAGTTTTTTTATTTATTAAATTGTGAAATATTTTTAGGATTTATGGTTTAATCAGATACAATGAGTAATTTGTTTAAAATTTTTTGTTTTTGTTTTAATATTTAAAAAAAATTACATTTGAAATTGAGATTTTATTTATATATCATATAAAGTGGATAGCTAAACTATACTGTATAAACTACAAGATTAATGAAGTAACATTATAGATTCAAAGATAGTTTTTTTTCTTTGGCTTTGATCTATGAATACATTTATACTTTTATTATACATTTTTTTGACTAGATTTTAATGCTTAATGCAATATATTTACTGTGTATTTAAGTTGTAATATAATAATGCAGAAATCTAAATTTAAAATTAACAAATATTCATATATTAATATGAAAGTTAATGTCGAGTTTTTGATGAATTGAATTTATATTATATTTTGTGTTAAAATATTTGTTTATATGTTATGTACAGAAACGCCTATCTTAGAGATGGAAATGAGAAATCATTTTATTTACACATTTTTCAAACAATCCAATTATTCACATTTGCAGAGGAGGGGGCGGGCGGGAGGGGAGGGGAGAGAGAGAGAGAGAGAGAGAGAGAGAGAGAGAGAGAGAGAGAGAGAGAGAGAGAGAGAGAGTAGGAGAGCTGCCTCTGTAGTGTCGTAAATATCTTTGGTATTCGTGCTATTGATTCAGATATTTATAAATCCAATTCATATAAGAGGAGACGTTGGAGTATAATCTTGATAAATTGCAGACAAAACGAAATAAAAATAAGAATATTATTGCCGATTAGTAATTAAATTTAAAGTAATGCAGTTAAAGTTACCCAGGCATCATTGGTCGGGCGCAACCTATTTGAATGAAAAGAATTTGCAGTCGATTACAACGAAGCATTTTAGTCGAAAAATAAGAGCTTAACTCAAATAACTGAACTTCAAAAGTGATTCTTATATTAATTAGCAGTTAATTAAAGTAATTGCTATTCGAGAGTATAAAACACTACTTCGAGTGAGTGTTCGAGCAGACAGTGCTCTTTACCCATAGAGTAAGACATAATTATTTTTGATAACAAACCTATTCCGGTCGATACGATTCCGGCTACAAAATAGTACTCCGTTCCACCAGAAGCTGTAAAGATGCATGGCAAATTCAATACAGTTTTCAGCATTTTGTGTGCAAAAATTTTCGCATCACTAAACTATTGATACTTGATTAATTAAAAATTCGAATTTGTGCGAAAATTTTATGTGTTATAGAAATTTTTAATTATCTATTGCATTGAAAATAGTTTTCATTGCTTTGAGGCAAATAGTAATTGAATTACACAGTAGCTTTTTTGTTTAGCGTTGAATATCGCACTTGAATTTGCAATTTTCGAAAACAGATTAGACTTACAGTTATGGCGCGATTTGAGGAGCAGAGGGCCGCCGGAGTCGCCGTGACAGGCGTCGCGGCCGCCGACGCGCTGCCCGGCGCAGATGAGGCGGTCGTGGATCTGCATCTCGCGGCCGGCCATCCGGAACCACTGCTGGCAGAGCTTGTTGTCGATAATGGAGAGTTTCACTTTTTGCAACTTTTCACTGTACACTTCACTTTTCTCGGTCTTCTTGCCCCACCCAATCACCACACCCTCGCGCCCGGCCAGCGGCGGCGCGTCCTTCGGCGGGAAGCAGACCGGCCACGCGTACTCACTCCAGTGGATGTCGGAGTCGGTCTTGAGGAGCGCGATGTCCGCGTTGTTAATGTTCGCCGGCGTCTTGTAGCCCGAGGCCCGACTGTAGTTGTCGTGAATGACGATGCGTTCGACGGTATAGTCGCGAGTGTTGTGATCGTTGCGAAACAAATCGTATTCACCGATCCGGACGACGAAGTTGGTGTTGAGTTGGCTCTGCACACAATGCGCGGCCGTTAGGATCCATCGCTGGCCAATGATCACTCCTCCGCACTATTGCTCGCAAAGAGAAACAACACAAACAATCGCAAAAACAAATGCAGAAAAAATTGCTCAAAATTGTTGAGAAAAGAGAGTAAAAAGTTTTTTGTTTCCGAAATGTATTTGTTTTTAGATTTTGATTCACTCGAGACATACATTAGTTTTTATATACATTTCGATCGGAGAGATAGAGCGGATGAAAGGGAAAGACAGTGGGAATTGGAGTGGAGCGGTGTGGGTGGGTTAGGTTAGGTACGGAATATACAGCACAAGTATGTGTACATGCGATCAGAACAGTACGAGCTGGAGGTGGCACCGGTAGGGTGATCTTACATGGTGGTTGCCATTGCGGCGAATGGAGACGGCCCAGGGGAACTCGCCGTCGTAGCTGTCGTTGCCGCCGACCACCTTCGAGGTCCTGATGATCTGCTGTTTGCCACATCCCGACGCTCTGCTCTCGACCCGACCGCCGCTAAGTGAATACAAGAGCAGCACTAGTAGGACGCACAGCATCATCGTTGGCGATCGCGACTGAAGTGATTCTCATTATTGTCATCACAACTGTACTTATATTTATAGTTATCGAACATTTAACACATCGCCCAGTGCTCGAGCCCTGAGCGCTCTGTCGTGTTGTCATAAGCCGAGTCCCACTAACCCCATTCCCAATCCCATTCCCAAATCCCATTCCCTTCTGATATACTGCGCTATTAATTGGCAGCAGTTTTTGGGCGATTCGAAAGCTAAAAGCGATGCTCTCGAGTCGAGACCGAGAGTGGAGGAGCCCTCGGCGTACGCGCGTACGGCGTATGCTGTGTGTCGTGTGTGTGTGCTGTGTGTGCCCTCTCAGCCCTCGGCACCGCTTTCACAGCTGCAGCGATCGAAATACGAGTTTTCCAATTGCTATAAATAAAGTCATTTTGTGTTTAAGTTTAAGTTCAAGAGCTTTTCGCCTAAACCGTCGACAACATCGACAACAGTCTTGTTATGCAACTAATTGTATGACCTTTTGTCAAAACATAAGACTATTTTTAATGCGATTCACGTTTTCCAACAAAAAAATCAAAAATAAAAGGGTTTTCAAACTCTGCGCGCATTTCCCACTAATTAGCATATCTGTCGCTAATTGAGTTGAAAATTTTGATTGCGATTAAAATGTTTACTGTTTTTTATATTTTAATAAATGTATTATATTTTAGCCTTTTTTCAATTTAAAGGGCGGAAGAGTTGAGATTGAGAGTGAAAAGCCGTAATTGCGTCGACATTATACACCGACACATCATTTCACTTATTAGCTCTATTCCCGAAATCTCTATCATTTAATCATAATATTTATGCTTTATTTCCGTTATTTCATTGTTTAGACTGGAAATAGTAAAGTGCTGTTTGAGAGATACGGGTTCGACGAATACTTTCCATTAGAATTGAGTAGAGAAAAAAATTGCCAAGACTATTCGCATTAACCCAAACACAACTGTATATTATACAGTATACTGCATAACCTATTCGTAGAGTATATTCGTTACAATCACTTCGAGATTAGACTCTTATTTAAAGTCAAATTCGTTTCACTGTTTGCTTTCGACTCGTTTCGGGATATTATTTATATAATTATTTGAAATGAATTTAAACTTTTATTCCAAAAGACAATAAAACAGCAAATTTTAAATTAGGATACGAGAGAAGATATTTTCGGTGAAAAAGTTTCTATTTTAATAGCACTGTGCAAATATTGTTAACAATAGAACGGGAGTAAAAACAATCGTATTGTTTCGCACAATAGCGTAGCGCTAGTACTCTCACTGGCGCTGCAGCCACTGCCGAGCCGTATACGCCGTGTGCTTTCATTTTGTTTTAACTGAGGGATCGGTATTGAGTTGCACCGACACGTCCATCGTATAGAATATTTAGTCCAATTCTCGCTGACATTATTGGTACCGTTAGTAGCATTCACTATGTATATTGAATTTCTAATGTTTTTTTGCTTTTTTTTTATTGATTAGCACCGAGTAGATTAGTTTTCTGCCAAGAATAATTGCTTTTTTATGAATTGTAGTCCAATACCGGCCAATGTGGCAAATGTAGCATGTGCAAATATTTTTACCAGCTCGATAAAAAGAATGCTAATGTAATTTGAGTTAATATGTTTACTTGGCTAAATTTGCAAATAAATATTCCTCATATGTTTGATACGATTTGATTAATTTATTTAAAATGGAAAATATTATTATTATTATTATTTTTTCACACAATACTCCCTAGATTAATTTCTATTCATGAGTTGTGCATAAAAAATTTACCTTATATCTTTATTTAATGTAGAATAATAAAACAGAATAATTGTAAAATCAATACTTGACTATATATAAGGATAGACTGTACTTATTATTAGTAAAGTATTTTACAATGGCACTAATTAGCATTTGATTGTCTTCAAATTTAATGCCACTGTAGCTTTACATTCGCTGAAAATTGGCCTGGTTAAAATAGAAAATTTTCTCGAAATGAATAATTTAAAAATAGTCGTTAATATGATTTCGAGCTCTCGTTTTAGGCGAAAGCGTTTCGAATCACTAGTGAAACGGGAAAAGAGATAATGAAATTGATCTCATCTAACATTAGTGACTCGATTACCAATGAGTGCTTATATTTAATTACATATTTATTAAGACAATAGTTTCAACTCAATTGTTGATAATGTAAACGGAGTGAGGCGTTAGACACCGAATCCGAATCTATTATTCAGTGAATCAAAACCGTTTCCCAAATAATAACCACTTTTTTCTCTACTCTCCTCTACTCTTCTCCATTCGCTCATAAACTCAAAGATTTTATTCAATGAATATTTTATTTCGTTTATAGGCTTCATAAACATAAATCATATCATATTATTGAGTGAAAAAAATGAAAAATTATTAAATTCTAAATTGTTATACGTCTTTGAAGCGAAAGAAAATAAGAGAGAATTTTCTCCTTTTTCCTAAGACTCCCGAATATCTTAAGATTTTTATTTTATTTTTTATTTTCGCTTTAATGGCCAAACATTTTATGTTTTATGTAATTCATTTTTATTGAATGAAAGGTTTAAATAATGTTTGGGTCAGCACTTTAATCGATTTACATCTGGGCTTTAAAATAAGAAAGTTTTGTAACGAAAATAAATTTCTTGTTTTTCTTACATTATTTACTGTTTTAATACCAAATTCCTAACAAAATATGTGCAACACTTGAAAAAATATGTTTAATCTATTAATTGAATACAAAATCTATTATCCGTTCTATGACTGATAGAGACTGATAGCGAAGTGCGAAAACTAGATATATATTTCAACTGAATTTTAAATATATAAATATATCGATTAAATTATAGACAGTTTTTTGTGGACATATTTTCTCATCGAATGCATTGCGAAAATAGTTTTCTATCGTTTTTCCAGTTGACAAGTAGTGGTGCTTTTTGTTGTGAAAAATGCTTTAATCGAAAGTCAAATCGGGACCAGTTTTCTTAAAAACCGATTTCCTCGTCTCAACAAAAAACTTTTTCTTCAAAATATTTTTTATCGCAAAAATTTATGGAAAAAATTATGTTTTTATCATAACATGATTTCTATCAGTTATCGATCAAACTTTTCGCTGTAAGTGTGAGTCGGCGAGCGGTCCGACCTATTGTCGCAAAATCTCGTCTTTTGAATCGAAAATGTATTTATACTTTAATTTTAATGTGTTTTTTACAATTGCACGACAGAAAAACAAGACATTAATAGTACATGTGAAATTTAATTATAAGATTAAAGCCTGCATAATTTAATAGAAATTAGTACTGAATTTGCGATTACAGTTGTACAGCATTACGTTGCATAGCTATTTTTGCAACTAATCTGCTATTCAGCGAAGAAAAATTGAATTGCAATTTGTTTTAGTTCAACGAATGTCTGGATATGATTGAGAGTCAAAAACAGGAATATTTTCCCATTGTTTCTATGCAAATATTTATAGCATGCACGAAAATATTCGACAAATATACAGTTCTAACACTTGTAATAATTGTCGATTGGGTGCGAAAAAGAGAAGTGAAAAGACATTCGTTTTCTTGGCCTCACTTCGTGTCAATCAACTCGAGAAACACATGAGTTGTCACTCATTCGTTAGGATACGGATTGAATATATTTTTACTTTTATTTCATTTCATTTTATTTTACTTTTTTATGTGTTTTTCTAATTTAACGGCAAAATATATTTTCTTTTCACGCTTTTCACGATTCCATTTGATTCTATTTAGACGTAATTCGTCAGTAATTCCTCACAATTTTTATGTGTATTTTAAACGAAACGCAAAAAATGTCTCACAAGTCAGTCGTCAAACTTTACATAAAAATAAAAATATTTTTTATTTACACTAAAAATAGTATTAAATTTTGGCAAAAAATAAACACAACTCGAGTGAAGAGATTTTTTTTCGCTGCGTTTTTATGCAGTGGTAGCGCCGAAGACGTCTTATTCTTATGCAAACGCCTTTTTACACTGTATATTTAATGTTTGCATTTTTGCGCCTCAAATAAAATGATACAAAATTAGATTTAAAAGAATAAAGTTTAAGAGCAATGGCTTAATTGCATTGGCTTTTCCTAGCCGTTAGTTTTGTCGCAAATTTTATGCAATTCCAGTAAAAGTGCATTTCTATTCTCGAAAAAAACCAACTTTGTGTTTTTTTCTCTGTTGCTGTTGTTGTCTTTCGATGTAATGGTGAAGTTTTAAAACCCAAATGATTAACGTAATGTGATTTGTGATATCCCCTTAACTCACGGTTTTAGACACATAGCGTACAAAAGAATTTTTTGTTCAAACAATTGTTAGTCGAAAAAAATAGTATATATTTCGCTTTCATTTTGTATTTTTGTCATTCCTTTCGCTGCAAATCTAGTGTTGATTTCGTTGAGAAATTTTTTCGTCAATTTTTCTCATTTTTCTGCTTTTCAGCTCTCTCTCTCTCTCTCTCTCCCATCTTTCCCTCTCTAATGGCGTTTCGTTCCTATTTCTGCGAAAAGGAAATTCAGTTTTTTATTTCCTATCATTTCTCCGCCATTTAACTTATTTATAATTATACAGTGTATAGTGCCTATTTTTTATTGAAATAAATCATGCAACTTCTAAATTATAGCATGAATAAAATAGCTATTATCGGTTTATTGCATATTATCGCATCGACTAATTCTAATTGATTATTTGTAACTATTTCAATTTTAATAATTAATTACATCGATTCTAATCGTAATTAATTAAGTTATAAAAGCTATTAATTTAATTAAAAAAGGATTTTAATTGCATTGTAATTTGATTTAAAATGCAATAAATTTATTTTCTAGATTAAATAAGAGATATTTGTTTATTATGCAATTACGTTTTCTTTTGCCAAGAACAGTTTTAATGCAATTTAATGTTTGCGAACTAAATTCCGAACTTCACAACTGCTATCTTCAATCAATACTCTTATTTATCATGATGCTTTTGTTTAGCTTGCAATCTATTTTATTGAATTTTTTGGACACTTTTTCTCAATTCGAGGCGAAATATTTTTTGTGTTATGTATCCAAAAACACGTCTAAATAACAATATTAATCTGTGTGTTTTATGTTGTTGTGATTAGGCTTAGATCTTATCTAATCATTTAGTTATTCGGGTTTTGTTGTACAGAGTCTTAGAAACAAGTCTTCAATCTTAGAGAACATGCGTTTTGTTTGGCATTAAGTCTAATGGAAAAAGGAATTAGAAAATCAAAGTACAGAACATCAGAGCAAATGCTAACTTAACCCAAACCTAACCCAAACCTTACTCTTTCGGTTACTAACGCGAGATTTATATTTTACTCGAATTTTACATTATATAGAAATATTTCTAACTTAACATTAATTGTTGCATTTAGTTTTTTTTACATTACTAAATCTAGTAATATAGTAAGATTATATCTTTTAAATAGTAGGTTTATATAGTAGGTTATAACTTTCTTAGTATTTTTATATTTTGCATACGTAATAATTGATAAAATATTATACATGATATATTATCATATGTATGTGTCCAGTGTCCATCTTATAATATATTGTATTATTAAATTATTTTGTTTATTAAAATATAACACGGCTAAATTTTTAATTAATGACAACATTGTTCAAAATCGAAAATGATCTGATTATTTGATATAAGTAATTGCAATATTATTACTGCAAAACTAATTTACTTTATAACATGATTATTTTTGGAATAAATTAGCGTTAATTAAAGTTGATTAAATGTCTAAAAATTGCATTTTTGTATCTTAACATACTTTTAAATTATCTATACAAATTTTATATGAATATACTTTTGCTTAGAATAAAAAATATTTTTTATGTAATAAAACTAATTAATTACAACTCAATTAAGTTAAAATAAAAGCTAATATTTTTAGAATATAAATATTTAAAACGCGACTAACCTATACTGCATACATCAAACGGCTTTATACGCCTGATATTATCGTAATATAATACTGTACAATGATTATTTATTTATAATAGCTTTTTAGACAGTACCTAATCAAATTTGGTGAACCAGATTAGCATTAAATGTTACAAGCTGCAAAGTTTTTAATTATATTAATTCAACTTTATTTTTAAGCTATTTTTATTTTATATAATATTTTATTTAAGTTGCTTAAGCAGTATGCATAAATTGCATGGTAACATTTTGAAATAGATCGATAAAATAATTAAAATCTTAATTTACTATTGACTTAACGCCATAAAATTAACCCAAAAATTGCATTCAAAGCCTTTGTTTAAATATTTGTGCATTTAATGCATTAAATGTTTAAACTCTTTACTCTAAAATTTGTTCATTATTGCAAAATATCTTATTTTATAATATTTGCTTGCCTAAAAGTTAGCATTTGGTATTTTATATTGTATACAGTGTATTGAGTTGCATCTGAATTTTAAGCTAATTCATGCTAATTCATGCTAAGTATTGAATTTAAAAATATTTTATAATTAAAAAGTTCAGATTTATAAAGCCAATTTTTTTAATGCAAACTATATTAATTATAGCAGATTGATAAATTTTAACAAGATACAATTTTTGTATTTTTATTGTTTAGCAAACGTAAATTTAACTACAGCGCGCCCACTATACGTCCACTGACATATTTATGCATTTATATTTTATTTTCATGTTTAATTTAACCAAGCAAATTGGCCATTTTGGTTTAAATAAAGGAATCATTACACTGACAAACGCCCAAAAATATGCCTGGTAATAAATGAATTCCATATAAAGTAGTTAAAGGGACATAAATGCATTCAATTTTTCTAATAACTCTTTAATTGCAGTCAAAATAATTATGTTTTTTCTCTTTTATCGTTGACTAATATTTAATCGAAAAAGTATTAAAAGAGTAAAACAAAACCATTTATTATAATAATTAAATTCTTTGACTAGAAATTCGAAACTCAATGCGAAAGTTGTGATTAATGACGAAAAAATCATTAAAGATGTCATAATAATTTGTAATGCTACAATGTGTAAATGAGAACGCGAATATATTTTGTCTTAACGTTACAGTCTTATCGATTTTTAGCAAGCATAAATTTTCGCGTTGTTTCCAGAAGCTTAGACTTTCTTTGGAAATCTAATTCAATATATTTAGTGTATCTTGTTAGTTATTCGCGAATATTTAATTGCACTTTTTTCTATTTAAAATGCAATTTAAAAATTTTGCATTGTTAAATTAATTTAAAATATTTGCGTACTTGAAGTAATAATTTAAAAATTGATTAAATTTGGATTAAAAAAGATCGGGGCTGTTTTATCTGAGAATGCGAGTGATTTCCTTAGAGTACTATGCTAAAATTTAATATACATGTAATATACATATATAAATATATTATACGCATATATTCATATGTATGTATATGTGTGCGGAGTTTCTTCAAAATGAAAAACAAAATTTTATTTAAACCTCATTTTCAAATTCATTTTTAAAATGTAGGCGAAAATAGTGTACAGTATAAGCAAAATACAGATAATATTAAGTGTTTATGAAATATCTGTGAAAATTAAGCGAATCATTCAAATTGTTTGATCTAATTTGGATCTTTTAATGTGATATAACTTTGCATTTCTTATAATCTTTTGTATTGTTAATTATATGATTTGAAACTTGTTTCTTAATAAAATTTCATTACAATTTTGCATAACATGGTAATAAAAATAATCCCGATACTATAAATATAATCTTAATGACGCACTTAACTTTGTGTGCAGTTTTATCCAATGGGTTTCGTTTGCCTAGATTAATTTTATTTCTAAAAATAAAATTTGTATTTATTAAAAATATCAAGTTTAAAATTTCAAATTTTCGTATTGCATAATTTAGATTTATTGTGCATATACTGTATATTTCAAAGATATTTTCGCGAATGTTTTGTAGTTTATTTTTGAACTAACAATTTAGTTGATTTGTTTAGCAATTGATGTCAATATCATTTGTCATTTTAAACCACAGTCTGCTATGAATTGAATAATGACATAGAAATGTACTGTATAGAAATGGCCGCGAAATGTGTTTCCTTATAAATTATGTACAATATAATGGTCTACTGCTTACCTACTGTCAAGTTATTCAAATAAAAATTTTAATTTTATTTTATGCGATGAATAAATAATTTATAAAAATTCTTTATGAAAAATATTTAAAATGTTAAAAAATATATAATTTTAAAATTAAAAACATTTAATGCCTTGAAATTTAAACTTTAAATGAGCTCGCTTTGGAAAAAATAGCATGATACAATACTGTTGACATTTCCAAAAGCTTTTATCAAATTTGCTTTTGAAATAAGTAATCAAGCTAAAAACCGCAAAAGTGATTTATTTAAGAAAACTGTATAAAATTTTTTCGACAATCTTTTTTTGTGTAGAGTTTTTCAATTTCTAACTAAATTTCTATTTTGTTTTTTAAGTCACATTTATTGCTTTGACTCGCTTTCAGTGAACAACGCTTTTTCTGGTGAAAACATTGAATGATTTATTAGAAAATGTAAAAACATATGACATTCGACTGAATTATTATTCGCGAACCGAACTCACAATTTGTTAGCGGAATAAACGCCTTATACTAACGAATAGATTCGGTAATTCATTCCGCAATCAATACTCATCTGTCGGTTCGGCGACAAAAGACGCGCTTTTATTGCTATCTATTCAGCGCTTTCTCCTCTTATTTTAAAAACACAATAATTATTATTCTCTCAAAAAAAAGTATTTGCTTCTTGTTAGAGATCATTGTCACTAAAACATTAAACATTCAACAAATTTATTTTAAGAGTAAAATTTAATATTTATTATACGACAACGTATTCCGAGGCGCAGAGACACGGAATATAATTTCTTGTTACAACAATTCGCTGTTATTTTTGTTTGTATTTTATTTTATTTTATGCTTTTTTGTCTCTTTTTATTTCGACGGCCGTATAGACTCTTAGGCTCGGAATGATAGCTCGATAGCATGTATCGATTGAATACACAGTTCGTTTTTCGCAGCGAAAAGTTCAGAGGTTACGGAGCAACAGAGCAACGCACTGGCGGTTTGACCCAATTCGACCCAATGCTCGAGAGCGCTGCCGCTGCTGCTGCTGCACAAGACTCGCTGCTACTGCTGCTCGCAGTGGCACTGATACGGCTCGCGCCGAGCCTTTCCGCAGAACTGTTCGTATATTCGACTGTCATATCCGCAAACGTCTGCGTCGAGTGGCTCTAAGTTTAGTGAAGTTTCGTTCAATTTATTTAGATTTTCCACTTTTCGCGACTAAACCTTTTCGACTAAATATCGCGAATTCTTCTCTTTTTGCTTTTGCCTTCATTTTAAATGTCATTTATTATATTTGCTTATAATTAAACTCATGTTCTAATCATAGATTTTCTCGTTTATTAAAATGTTTTATTATTTGCATATAAATTTTATAATTTATATTTGTTAATTAATTAAGTTTTAATATGTTATTTATTACTGAAATTTTTTAAAATAATTAGAATACATAAAAATGCATGTTAAATTAAATAGAAGTTAGTTAGGCCATAGAAATTTGGAAGAAATTATTTTAAATATTGCAGCTAATTAAAATAAAATAAGCTGATATTTTTAATCAAATAATTATTTTTATTTTAAACATTAATTAATTAAAGCAACAAATAAAATAAAATTTAATTAATTTGTTTATAAACTGTATATTTTTATTTTGTATCAAATTAATGTATACTGATTAAAGATTTACAATAAATAGCCAATTGTAACTTTTTTAACTGATTAAATTTTAAATTTAAAGAATAAAACACATGATTATTTTTATAAATAAAAATTCCTTTGCAGAATTTAATTAACAGAAATATTTGATAAATATTTAAATTCTAAGCAAACTTATGCAATGTTCTAAAGGCATACATTCTACATTGATCATACATTAATAAAATAAGCCATTTATAAAAAAATAATTTATTAATAATCGGATTCAAAGCATTTACATACGTATAAAAAAGCCAAATCTCGAACATTCATACACTCATTCACATGTTTTATACTGTATGTAACGCAGACTTATATTTAATTCACTATCGAGTCATAAATTATTTTACCAAGCATAATATTTTGAATATAACAATAAATTAATAGTTTTATTAATGTCGTGCATTTGAACGTCTGAATGACTCTTACACTGCGCGAGAATTTCGACGAAACACAGTGAAGAAAAAACAAAGCAAAAACTGCAAAGTGCAATTTGTTCGGCGAAAAACTCGGCGAATATTCGCTATAAATTTGATTCAAAGACTGCACACAAACTATCACTTTTCACGGAATGGCATAATATCGAAGTGCATATGTCAGACCATTTCCGCAAAAATCCATTTCTTAAGATTGATTGCATACAAATATTTCTTCCATTCGATTATATTTTATCATGAATTGAGCGATAAGATAGAGAACAATATGTTATTTCGCAGTAAATTGTAAATATCAAAGTGAAGCTGTGTTTTTTCGGCCGAAAATTTTTTTTTGCAATTTTTACAATTTATTGCTAAATAAAAGCTTTTTGCTAAAATGCATAAGTATTTTGCATAAAATAAAACTACACTTTTTTATTGTTTATATTTTTGGTGCAAAGAATGTTTTTGCACACAAATAAGATGTTAGACAAAGATTAGACCTAAAGGAGGAATAGTTTGCAGAGAGAGAATGGGAGAGAAAAGGGAAGAAATTATTAACTTTTTATGCCTTGAGTTTACTCATGAGATTAGAGTCAAAGGCAAAAAACATATTGACTGCGAGACTACAGGAGAGTAGAGACGAAAAAACAAGAATAGCCTAACAGTATATTTTAGAGTTTGTAAATCACGACAGAGTTTACCAAATAGTGTATTGCATTGTTAAGAAAAGGAAAAATCAATTTATGTGAAATGTGTGGACTCTCTCGCTCTCCTCTATGCTCTCGCTCTCCGCTCACTCGTCTCAGCAATTGCTTAGAGTTGCCAAACAATCCCAAACCCAAACGATTCGATTTAATTAAGATATTTTCGTTTCACAACTTCACACGAGAGTCGACTACTCGTTCTGTCCATAGAGTGGCGATAAATGCCAAATGTTTTCGCTTTCAATCACTAATACAAATACATTTGGATTTTTTCCAAACCAATCGAATTCATTAATTTGTGAATTACTTTAAAGGTTTAGGTTTTTTTGCATAAATATTCCGATTTCAATGGTTGTGGAATATTTGCCAAAGTACGATGTTTAATTCAGACTGCGATGCAGTTGGAATTACAGTCGAAAATCGATAAAACTAGACAGTTGCAAACCACCGTGTGCCACCCATGGCATTTGAAACACACACATACATCGATCTACTCTTTTGATTTGAAATTCACTTTAAAAATTAATACAATATAAAATATGAATGATAATGATAAATTCAATGCCTGTATCTTTATCTACATAACTAATTAATTAAGAAATTAACGCTTTATTAACAAAAAATTTTGCACAAAAACCGCTGACAATAGGAAAGATAGAGAATATTGAATGAAAAAGAGAATAGAAATCAAATTATGCTTATTCTGCCCATCAGTACGACTGCTGTGCTATTC
>JAQIXC010000454.1:0-26414 GCA_034697605.1 Metabelba pulverosa | reverse complement strand
CACTACTACCCAGCACACTCTGCACTGTACAACACTAACACTGTACAACACTGTACAACACACAGCGCTCCGGCTCTACAGCTCTACACTACTACTCCACAGCAATGGATGTACTCCACCGATGCGGCTATGGATGTAACGTTGGATTTGCTGCAGGAATGCATGACTCATTGCAGCGCAACTACCACAGCTACCAGAGCTGCCAGACATACTAGAGCTACTATAACAATAATATTTCTTATAAGAGTGCCGTTCTAGTGATTGGAGACTAGCACTGGCCGCCCAGGCACTGCCACTCTCACTCAGTTGACTAAATGAACGAATTTGTCTTTAATATGATTTAAATTTTCAATTTTGCCATAGACTGCAACAAGTGTTGAGCCGCTCGAGTGTTGGCCAATCACTTCATTCAAATGTTTGTCCGCATTCATGCATTCATTAGTCCTATCAGTCACTCATTCACACCATTCATGCCATTCACACGACATTTGCTGCAAATCGTAAATTCAAAACATACCAAAACCCGAATTTCTCGGCGAATCAATAAATTGGACCAAGAACATTTGGACATTTGAACGTTGCAGCATTGGATTGCATAACGAAATCCAAAGCGCAGTTAAAAACAACTGAATAAAATTGCATAAATTAATTGCTTGTTTTTGCGTCTAATTTCAACCAATAATTATTAAGTTTTAGTTTTGCCGTAACAGACAATACTAAACAATTTTAGAAAAAACTCATATTAAGCCTAATCTGAAAACACTTTTATTACTGAATATTGATTACCGAAAGCATTAATATTTAAATTCGAGAAAAATAGTTGAAAACGTGATGCGAGGATATGAGAGAAGAGAGTGTGTATTTAAATCATGATTGAGTTAAGTTGAGCTCATATCGGAATGCCTGGCTTATATTTGCCTGCCCTTTACTTTAACTGTCAAATATATTCTATAGCAATAAATCATTTGGTGTGAAAATCATTTCTTAACCGTTAATATAAACTATTCGGCGATACTATTCCGTCAATTGCGCTCAAATGCAACACATTATTAAATGTTGGCGTTATTGCGATACACCTCCACGTCTTGAGAGCGAGTGTCATGTGAGGGGAATAGCAGTCCACACACACACACACGTCTCCACACAAGTCTGATTGTCGAGACCAATGCGATTGCAGTAATGCTCGCCTATCAGTGCACACATTCCTCTACTCCTCATACTCTCCATACTCTATACTCTCTCCAACTCTCGTCAACATTTCACTACTTTTACATCAACACAAAGAAAGACAGATAGAAAGAGGGAGGGAGGGGGGAGAGGGAGGGAGAGAGAGAGAGAGAGAGAGAGAGAGAGAGAGAGAGAGAGAGAGATTTAATATATTTGATCATTTATTTTGATATTAGGAACTATAGACGAGTGATATAAATGTTTTAACTCTAATACTTATGAATATAGCAAAAGGCAGAACGAAAGGCAGAAATGCATTGTATATAAAATTTTTAATAAACATCAAATTAAGCTATAGTTTGAAAAACACATTCTCCATAAATTGATTTTCCTTGCTAAAACTTAGTAATATTTCAGACGTGCACAAGCAAAAGAACACATATCATTTCATTCTGTTTTAATAATTTTTGGTCAATAATGCAAATAACTCTTAAGCAAATTTTAAAAATAATTATTTGGCAAGACTAAAATTGCGGTTTATTTGAAATTTGTTGTTTTTACAATTTGAGTTTTAAAGTTGATTCTAATCTAATCTAACTCTAATCTTTTAAAATAACCTTGCACACGGCTGATTCTCATTATACATTAAATTATTTTAATAATGAAAATATATATAATTTTTGACAAGGTATGTAAATTTAAATTAATGCAAATGCAGCTAATTATAACGCATTACTTAATTTAGAAATATATTTTAGCACCAATTTAAAATTAATTTTGTATCTAGAATATTCTATTTAATAATGTTTTAATTAAAATAAATGTATAACATTTAACTATAAAATATAATAATATAAAACTTAGCTATAAATTTTAATTATACTAAAGATACAGGAAAATAGTAAAACATTTAATACAAACACACTTTTTATCAAATGAATCAATTTTCTTTTTGTTTTTGTTTTTGTTTTAATACGAGTTTACAACAAAATAAAAATCAGTTCCTATTTGGTTAGAATTTTGATTTAAATATTTCTGATCTTATCATTAAAATCTAATATTAGCACTATTTATATTCCATGCATGGCAGTATATTGTATAACTTACTGTATTTATTAACACAGTACTGTGCATGCTAAAATAGAAACTTCAAATATTATTACTTTTACACTACTTATTGCTTTAATTAAAATTTAAATTTTGCATAATTTGTATATTTGTAAATTTTTATTTATTTGTTTTTTATGTATTACTGTTTTAATTCTAAATAAAACAAAATTTAGTCAGTTATACTTAAGACAGCAGTCGAATTAATTGACCAAGGGGATTAAACCCGATTTTCTAAGGATAAACTTAACCAATTTTAATAATTTCCAACTAAAAATTGTTTCTCAAATTATAGAAATGTAAAATATTTTAGTAAATAACATTTTTATTTTTTATTAATTTTAAAATTAATGTTTATTAATTACTAACTGAGTTGTTGCTATTTTATCAACAATTGGATAATAATTTTGTATATTTTTAAAAATAAATAAATTTTTACATTTAGCATTTAATTTTGTTATGTATTCTATATGTAATGCATTTTAAGCTGCCATTTGAAAGTATCACTTATTTCAGAATGTCCTTTGAATCACCGGCGCGGGGGGGGGGGAGGGGTCTGAATATTTTAGATTGGAAATTTAAAAATCAATTGTGCATTTCTGAGAAAATCTAGCTCAGTTATCCACCTTGGTTATTTAATCCAACAATTGTATTCATACTCATATAAATTGGTATAACTTATTAATTATACTGTAATTTTTCGCATAATTATCAAGTTAAATATATTTTTGGATTATACTTTAAAATAATGTTAGTTTAAGTTATTTTAATTGGTCGTATTATTAATAGTTAGTATTTTGATCAAAATTACATGATAAATATATAATAGTTAGTTTACAAACTTATGTAAAACAATGAGATAAGAAAAAGTTAATTTCAATAAATGTAATAATGAACTGAGAGATAGGCACATATCCGGGTGTTTAGCTATACTACATTCGAGAGCTACTGCCGGCGCATCACTGAACACATAGAGTAGTTGTGCAGAGAATGTAGTGATAGCGCAGAGAACGAGCGTATAATCTAAACTCACAATAAAACTAATGGTCACGTATGCAACACAAGTGTGTGTCAGAAGCAACAAGCAATCCATCCATTCGTTTCATTCCAAACATTCCAATCACTCTTTTAATTCCAATCTTTTCCACTATTTTCCCGGTTTTAGACTAAATTTACTTCTTAATTATTATTATTACATGCAAGTATGAAATTTTTAAACTCATTAAATTGAGTTATACAATAAATATTTAAATAAATTTAAGAATTTAGATGTAATTGTTTTTTGCTAATGTATTATTATAATTTTGTTTTTATTTGTTTAAAACTTTATAAGTTTAAATATAAAGATGGGTATTGTTTAATTTACAAACAGAGAAATTAGATGGTTAAAAAAAACTATAAAATTATTGCTTATTAAAACAATTTTTATTTTGATGTAAACCTATTATAATTTTACATATCAATACTATTTATTATATAAGGATTTAAATATCTTATTTATTTACGTAATTTATGTGCATAAAGTAACTGTTTAATAGTTCTTTAAATATTTAATATTTTAAAATTAAAAATAATAATAATAAATAATTTAAGTTGTATTTTAAATGTTATATTAGCAAATAAATAAATTAGGATAAAAGAGTAATTTAAAATTTTTTTAAATATAAATATAAATAACATTTTTAAAAATATTGTATTAAGTATATAGGAATACTGTTAAAACATATTAAATATATGGAAATACAGTTGATATCAATTAAATATGTGGGAATACCGTTAAAAATTATATATTATTATTAAAATTTATCAAGCTTTATAAATATATTTTTAATATTAATAATATGCCTTTATTTTTACAATTATATGATATGTATTTTATTTTTACAAAAACAAATATGGACTAATATAAATAATTCTAAAGTTTCAATTAGTTTAAAACTTATGTGTTTACTTTAGGGTTAGTTACACAGTTCGTGCATATATTTATGATAATATTGATAATTGACGTATTTTTATATAATTTTCTATTTATAATGGGAATACCATATAGAGAAATTTTGCGAAAATTTGTCTAGAAATTTCTTCACATTTTTGAGAATCTTTCTAATTTCTGAACACTAATAATGATAAACTTCTTCAAGTCAAATTTTAAACTTAACGTAATTTGAAAAACTGTTTAATCTAAAAACAAATTATAGCTTTTCTTACACATATTAAATTAAATTAAATAGATATTTATAATTAGAAATAAACTTTAAAAATATGATTACATTTATCTGAAAATTAAAAAACAACCAAAGAATTGATAAATGATTGACAAGTTTGCACTAAAAGTGATTTTGTATTTAATAGTTTAAATGCATAAACGTATTCAATAGTTCAATAGATTGATAGCATTTGCTTAATGACTCGATACTCCCAATCAGTGTATCCATGTGTGAGGGGAGGGAGGGAGGGAGGGAGAGAGAGAGAGAGAGAGAGAGAGAGAGAGAGAGAGAGAGAGAGGGAGGGAGGGAGAGAGAGATTTGAATAGAGTATTGAAAATAAGTAAAATAATAGATTCATTTGAGTTGATTAATGACAACAATTTGTCTAAACGTTGAAAACATGTACAAAGATTATCGATTTGTATTGTCTAATGCGCTGCCAATAGTCGAGTGAACGCATAAAACGTATGGTTAGTATTTGATTCACTGCAGTACAGCAGAGTATTGCTGTGCATCGCCTGTATGGCTGTATTCGCGAATTCGTGTATTCGCCTATTGGTCTATCGCTGGATCCGTCGGCACTCGTCTCTGATATTATGCAAAGAGAGATCCCGAAAGACATCTCGAGTTACTTCACTGCTTGACATCTGCAAAATGAAATGCGATTCGAGACCCACTCGTTCGCTGCGATCTGACGCTAACTCTATACCCGAACCCTTACTTACCAACGAAATCACATAACTTACTCGAGAAGAGAGAAAGAGAGAGAAACCTATTTTTTTTTTTTTTTTTTTTTTGCTTATGAAACAAAAAAATCTATTTTTCATTTCATTTCGGAATTAAATTAAAATAAGTTTTCTTTTAGCAGAGAATGACAGCTCGAAAAAAATGAATTCTGTATTCGATGTTTAGTCTCAATAGAGTTCACAATAATTTGCATTCGTTTATGACATGAATTATGGCTTTATTTTCTATGCAATAAAACCCATTAAAATGTTAATTAATAAGCTTGGCATTTTTTGGCGACTCTTCCTGATCACGCAAATCGTTAGTCATAATAATGAAGAGACAAAGTGGTAGTACCGCTGCCCTCATGTATGACCCGGGTATCTATGGGTATCTATTACTGATTGCTTGTATCGGCGCTGTATTCGCTGTATTCGCTGTTTTGGCTATAAACTGATATTAATGTTCGGAAGTATTGGGTAGTGTCGGGTAGTGTCGGGTAGTGGGGGTAATGTGGGCTCTAGTCGTGGAGAGCATTGTTATGAAAGTTTATTGTGATTATGACAAAACAGAAATTATTGAAACAAATGGCTTCTAATGTCTATAACGTTTATAAATATCTATAAATGTTGTCATTTTCTCCAATGTAATCGAAATTATGTTTTAGTGTTTTGCGATGAAAGGCGAATAATCGCAGCAAAATATATTGATAATATGGTTTTTAGACCCGAAACAAAAAACTACTGTGCAGAACACGGTGCAGAACACGGCGCAGAACACGGCGTCGATAGCAGATATGCAATAACTATGTGTTAGTTATCCATCCATTCCATCGATCATCAGATTTTCGACGCATAGATAAGACCCGAAGATCAGAACTGATGGCATTCTGGCGCTAAATTGAGTCGAGCGCACAGGCAGGCCGGGCGGGCATTGCTGCTAAGGATCGCATAACTCACTTAGTAATATAGCTGGTATGGCTGGTTCCGAACGCATTAACTTCTAGACCTCCCTGTGCGCCGAGAAGTTTGAGGTTAATCCCGAAGACAGTGAAAAATGAAGTCAAACGCCGCACCAAATGATATCATATCGTAATAATCAGTTATTTTTCAGAATTTAATATCGAAACACATTTCTCGAAAAATTCAATTCCAGTATTGCTTTTCCATTAGAATTTGGTTGAAATGCGAAAAATTCGCCCTTTCCTATCATTTGTATCCATTAGACTAGCATGTTCACTTTCTCGCAACTCATACCAACTCATACTGTCTTTCAAAATTCAAATCGAAAACATTATTCCGTATTTTCTTCCAAATAAAAAAGACAATCGAAACAAATGTTTTACATATTATGCAAAAAACAATGATTGCATAAAACATCGGCGAAAATGTTAAACTAAAAGCCAATACAATGTCAGACAAGACATTCAACAGTGTTTCGCGAAATGCGGCGGAAAAAGGAGTGAATTTCTCAATCGATTTATACGTCTTTTGTCTCAAACAGCAGCGAATACCACAGTCTCGACGTCGACAACGAGTGTATAGTTAGCGCCAAACCTGAGATTAGAATCGAATGCAACGAATATCGCGAATCGAAACGGGTTTTCGCGTTCATTCAGTTCCACTCAACTATGCTATGACTTTACGGAACAACAAATCGCTATTAACTAAAATCGATGTCAATTATTCTGTACAGTATTTCGAATCGGAAAAGCCAAGCAATTATCACTTCATTTACAAAACTTCACTTCTCTCTCCCCTCCCTCTCCTCTCGTGTCGATCAGCAACTGATCCGACATTTGTCCGAATCAAACAATTTTCGTAATTTTCACTAATTTCGTCGTTGCCTCCAAAAACTGACGAAACAGTTTGAAACTTTTATTTTGGTTTTACACTGCATTTTTCTTTCGGCTCAAACTTTTTAAGTGCTCTATAGTACAGGTCTTTTGTGAGAAACTGTTATGAATCAAAAATTGTTGAACTGAATCGATAAAACCAAACAAATTAGAGCCATTGAAGTAATTTTGTTGAAAGAAAAAACTTCTTTTCACTTAATGTTTGCCAATATTGGCTGCTTTTCAGCAAATTTTTTATTTCTATTCTCATTGCTGTTAGAGTTTTACAATTTTCTAATCCATTTGCCGTCTTTTCAATCAATTTGATAAAACTATTATTTGATTTTTCCGAGCAACTTGTTATTTTTGTAAATTACAAAATTTAGCATATTAATTAAAATTGCTTATTAAAATAAATTTTGTAAAATTTTTGTTAATTAAATAAAATTAATTTCTAAATTAACATTGACTAAATATTAATATTTTTGCAGTTATAATATAAAAGTTGCCTTACAATTTCTATCAAGCATATATTTAATTTAAAATATTGGGCATCAGTTTTTAAAAATACTGAACATTGTATTTGCATAATGTTGTATATGCATTCTATGAAAATCGAGTTTGCTAAATTAAGATTGACCAGATTGACTAGTAAATCCAAAAATTTTATTTGCAACTTTAAATTGAGTAAATATACAAAATCAAATAACTGTCAAATATATCCAAAATCTAAATTTAAACTGAACTTTTTTTTAAATGCCGCTTGCATTCAAATAACATTCCGTCAATTCAAATTAATTTTTATGTAACATGATAAAAATTTAATAAATTTGAATAGATTTCTCTCTAGAATAATGTATTACAATGTTCTAAAAACGCTGTAATTTTAAAACTGAAAGATCTAAAACTGAAATCGAAATGAAAATTCAATTATCTTTCAATAATACAAAGAATATAAAATTTCAATACATTATTCATTTGGAATTAAAAGCTAGAAATGAATATTTAATCAATTTTTGAGAAGCGATTGGCAAAACATTTTGAATCAATTTTATTCAGAAGGACAGCGAAAATTGATTCGAAGCACTTAAACGAGCGAATAGAGTGACTCTAATGTACTTTTTGGTCCAACGGATCGACCAAATGATGATTGAATTCGGAATTAATGAATCGCTTAAACAATATTTCTGACAAAACGATTGCATTTAATCTTTAATCAAATTTTTTATACTTTCTAAAAAAAAGTATATAAAAAAGTTAACAAAAAGAACTTTTTACTTAACAGCAAATTTGCAGCTATAAAAATATATACATGATATAAAAAAGAAATTAACAATTTAAAAGCCAGAACATTGAAAAGAAAACATAAAAAAATAATTGCTATTATATAATGTACAACGAACTACTGATTCATCAATGTTTGCGAAAACAATAATTTTCTGTTAAAAGAAATTCTAACAAAAGTTATAAATTGGTTATAAAAAAATGTAGAAAAAAGAAACCAATATTTTGTGAGAAAATATATAAAATACGAGTTTGTGAGAGAAAGCGAATGTTTAGAATGAGATTTTGGACGGAATCAGGAAGTGATAGCATTAGGTCTGAAATGTCGGCTCAAAATCGGTCGACGACTTCGACATTGAGACCATCGCCTGCATTGAGGTTCAGTCAAACGCTTTAATCACTACAATAGCCGACCGAAACATATGATATATCGCTTGGCATTAAATCTAATAACAAATAAAATTCCGCATTAATTCAAAAAACTGTTCAGAAGTTTCTTTGATGCCATAGTGTAAGACTACAAAAGGAATTTATTTAAGTTTACAAAACATTTTCGGATCAAAAAAAGTGTTTTTATTAAATAATAATATAGAGAAAGGTCTCGAAGTAATCGGTTATAAAGTACTATAAAATTCATAAAAATTCGTCATTTTTTGACACAATTTGATTAAAATGCAATAAATCATTTGGAAGAGAAAGAAGCGAAAGATTTACGAACGAAAACTAGACTTGCTATAACTGATGTATTAGTGACGACACATTTTTCTAATTCATAAATATTGTCGTTTTTGTCGAACCTGTTTAGGCTATACAATACCGGACACGCCGTGCCAGCACTGCGGGCCCGAGACGTTCGCGTGCGGCCACGGCATCAACAGCGCCGTCGGCGGCAAGAAGGGCGAGCAGCGGCCGCTCGAGGCGAACGGCGCGACCAACTGCACGTGCATTCCCTTGCGCTGGCGCTGCGACGGCGACATCGACTGCCACAACGACTCGTCCGACGAAATCGGTTGCGGTATGTCTTCGACAGTAATTGGCATTTGAATTGCATTTCGATTGAGTGTCGCTTCGATTGGATTTACAACAAAAAAATATATTTCGATAATTGAGTCGAAAGAGAAAACGAGTGGCAAATGAAAAGACGGATTTCGATCGCTTCGATCGCTTTTCGCTGTTTAAGTTGAGCTTATTTTGCGATTCAATCTATTTATGTAATTTCGGCCCAACTTTTGTACATCACAACCGAATTCGTATTGAATGTCGAGCAGTGCGAGAAAGTGCGAGAAAGTGAGAGAAAAAGTGTGAAAATTTGATTATAGAAAACAGGAAAGACGAATGAAAAGCGAGCGAAACAGCGCTTCTCCTATGTGTTAGGGAAACGCGATTCTCGTTAAACATTTTGATGATCCGATTCTGTGTTAATAGACTCGGAATTGACTGCCGATTCGCAGTGAAGTGCGAACCGAATAAAAGCGAAACCCAGTTCTCGCTCTCTATTTCCTAATCTTCGAAACGACTATTTAGTGAAATTCAATTCTTTTATTCGTTTTATTCTTTTAAGTTTACTTTTTTCGCTACATTTCGCATACGTATACTGTGGAGTAGAGTCGAGTAGACTGTAGTATTTTTAAGTTTATATTCAATATTGCAGAGAGTGTTGCAATTTGTGCCGCATTTCCAGTGCTGACACTCGTGGCCATCAATTGCGGACCTCTGGCGTGCTTTACGAGCCGAGTGTACGTCACGTTTCGCACCATTTGTTCGGAATTTTAAGTCTTTCGCCAAAACAGTTCTGCTCTTTATGTCAGATAAGACTTTTCTCGCAATTCTCAGACTTTTTTTTATTTATTTTTTGTTACAATGTTTTCGTTTGGACTTTTAGCACATCTTTTACTCGAAATCCTAATCACAATAAGAGGTTAACACAAAAACTACTTTACGATTACACAGATGCACTCATTTGCACATCGATAGGCAAAACAAACAAGATAAACAGTTAATGTTCGTTTTTCGTACGACTTTTCCACCCATAAGCATGTCACATCAAAACAATTAGTGCCAAACTATCCAGCTTAATTGTGTTGGCTTCCGAAAATATTTTAATTGTTTACATAAAAATAATTACTTCAACAAACAAAACAATTCAAACAGAACTTTTTCACCAATTTTCTACAATGTTTCTTTGTTCTATTATCTCTATTTTTATATTTTAAAATTTCAAACTAGCTTACTTTAAATGTTTTAATTATTTTTAATTTACTTTAATTAAAATTTTCAATGGTTAATGTAATGAAAACTAAATTAATTAAATTGGGTTGTAATTAAACTTTATAAAAGTGTTTGCAAAACATTAAATTAAATTAATTAAAAGCAAGCATGGTTTATTTTGTTGAAAACACCTTTATAGCAAATTCAAAGTATTTAGAATTAAAGTACTATTTATACTGGGTTAAAAACAATTACTTAATAAAATTTAAAATTTGTATCTCTTTTTTGCTTTGTTTCAATATTCATTATTTACACAGTTTAAATAATTCACAGTTTATCATATTACTCTTAATAATTTATTTTATACTCATTATTACAAACTCAATAACACAACTATTTCTTTGTTTTTATTATCTTTGCATAATAATTTATTTATAATCTCTAAATATAATGTTCATAGCATGATCATATTTTAGTATCAGGTTTAAGCAAATTACAGTCAATTTGCAATGCGTAAGTGCATAGCTTAATGTCGACAATGTATTCAGTGGTTATTAAACACTCGTTTTGCTCAAAAGCGATTAAAATTGAAATTCACATTTAATGATTGCACAGATGGCTTACATCTGTGTGCAGCGGCTGACCGGCCGGCACCTGCCATCGCGCCGGCTGTCACCGCCATGTTATGGCTTCCGGAGTGAATACGTGGTTTACATATTCCGAATGCATTTTAAAATGTCTTTTATATACCATTTAGTGGAAGTCAGCCAACAATACGACGTCTTCTGTTGCTTTCGATCCATTCGTTTAAAAATTCAATTCAATTGTCTAATAGTTAACTGTTTTAACCAATGCTTATTTCAGTGCAAATTTGGTTCTAATTAATAATTTTCTTTGTAAAGCAATAAATAAAAATCAAACTTTATTTTTATTTTGAACAAGTTTAAGTGAATTAGTTAAAATGAACTGTTTGATTTATCAAATTTTCTCTCTAATTGAATGAGATTTTAAACAATAGTAAATAAATTTTATTTTGTCGCCAATTGTATATAAATTATTTAATTACATCTTTTCATTACATTTTTTGTGAACGACTAATACGAAACTCTATTCGCGTTTTTCTAATTATTTCCGTTTCAGTCATTCTTTCAATTCCTGGAATAGTTTCGGAAACGAAATCAAAATTTTTGTTCTCTTTTAATAATTACAACAAATAGTTTTCATTAAATTCTTTCAGTTCTTAAAAACACTTTTTTCCAATTTATATGAAATTTTTTGCTCTTTGTTTTGATCTAAACTTTTTTCCTTATTTTTCGAAACTAATATAAACTTAGAGATAAAATATATATAATTTTCTCTCAAATCCGGACTCATTGGAGAAAGACTTGAGTTTTTAGATAAATTGAACGCTTCGTTCAAAAGTCTCATAAGATTTTCCCACAAGAGTTGAATTGATTTCAGACCGAAAAATAAGAAAAATAATAAAACATTTTTTGATATATACCGGTATAAGAAATCTTTTCGAAAATGTTTTCTGATTTATAAGTTAAATGAATGAAAATTCTTATCAAATAGAACAAATTGTTTTACACAGACACAATTCTTTAACACGAATTATCATCGGTTTAGCAATTTTAGTGCCGAAAAGGTGTGGAACAAAGTTATGGAAAAAATTATTGCAAAAAAGTATCATTTTTAGGCGATTAGCGACATATTCCGACAATTAATAAAACGCCTGAACTTTGGTACTGAAAAGATGTGCAAAATTTTTGATCAATGGATTCGATGCATATTCGAGTCAATTGATAAGAATCTGACGGATTTGTGTTCCAACGGCTTTCACATCGCGAACACATAATTCACTCGTTTTCTGGCGAACGCTTTGATTGTATTCAACGCAATAATCAATCACTCAATTCCTGTTCAATACTTTATATTACGAATAACTTTGTTATCCCTATTTTCTTATGTGTTTTTTGCACTTTTTTATAACTCAAAATTTTTTCTATGATTACTATTTGAAAAAAAGACGAAATTTATATTTCGCCGAATGCGCGCTCGTATTGGTCCGAAGCGTAAGTGCTTTTTCCGTTCAACCGATTGCTTTCGCAAAATGTATCGAATATTTTATTGCACTTCAGATATGATTTGTTTGAAACGAATATATTGTATTAAAAGCTGAGAACATACAGTCGTTTTGCGGATCTATTCGTGTGATTCTTGAATAAAATTATTTTTATCGACTTTACTCCGAGACGTCGACTATATTATGATTGTGTGTATTCACCACTCGATACTCCAATACTTTATCTCTCGATTCGATTATTTCGAATAAGTTTTCGCTATTTTTTACGATCGCAACAAATGATAAAAAATATTTTTTTTTTTGGAAACGATTTTTGTTTCTTTTATAGCGTTAGTAAAAAAATAGAAAAGATTATAAATATTGAAGAATAAGACAAATATTTGATACTTTATGGTAGAGTTGAGAATGTCTTGAAATGGAGTTATTTTTGTTTCGTAACACAAATATAATTATATTTATATAGATTTTGGTAAACAGAGGAACAGAATGAAAGCGGAGTTAAAATTTGTTAAAAAGTTAAGGAACTCCTTAATAACTTATATAAATATTGATTCGCGTTTTATTGCAACTTTTATCTGGCTTGTTAAATATAATTACAAATTAAAAAACCAATTTGTAAATTTACTTTTTAATGCATAATTTAAAATATCTAATTTGGCTAATTTTATCTAACATGTTTATAATAAAATTATATTACTAAATATAAATCTAATTACAAAATATTAATCACCATATAAAAACATTTTTCATTTAAACTCTATCATAAATAAATAATAAAATTTAATTTAAAAATAATATATTGCAAAAACACTTTCTATTGAATTGAAATATATATATCATATAAAAAATAGAAAAAAGTAAAATCTAGCTTTCAGGATTAAATAAGATTTTAAACATTATTCCCAAGCCTATTTTTCTACGATATCTTTTTATACGAGAGTAAGGCTTTAAGTTAAGTTCAAATTTATTTCAAATAATTTTTCATTCGATACGTATTTCAGTACTGCACGGATACTGCGCTTAAACAAAAAGTTACCATGCATCGAAAAAATTCTCATTCAATGAACTACAAATACCAAATAAGCCATAATAAATATTTTAACATTATTTTAGATAGTAACTTATAGTAAAGCTCAACGTTTTAAGATACTGAGTCAATTTAAAAATTTGAGTTATTAAATTATTAAATATACATGATATAGTGTAAGATTGCTTTAAAAAATATGCAGTTTTTTAAATTTCCTACTGGTTTAGTGTAAAAATGGTTCCAATTAGCATTTTACATTATATTAATATTAAAAGTTATTTTGTTACTATCATTGTATTAAACTGTGTAATGAGTAAAAATTAGCTCTTTTTATCTTAAGGAATGTGTTTGGAAAGCAAATCAATGTTTAGCGGAAAAAGTTATCCCTATTTCTCATTCAAACTCTAAATGCATTCCAGAATTCAATTTTTCAAAAATAAAATATTTCTTTGTTTAGACGTTCGCATCGAATGTAAATCAGTTATACTTTAGTTTCCGTATAATTTATAAATATTTCAAAAGCAGTTATATATTCTTACTGCTTTAGCATGCAAGTCTTTCACATTATTTATAATGACAATTTCAATCCAGATTACCAAAAATGTAAAATGGCAAGGTCAAACTAGCATAGCTTGTTAAAATATTTTTTGCAAACATACATCTTAAATATTAATATTTTATTTGTATGAGAGCTATAAAAAAAAGTAATTTGAATAAAGTCGAGACATGTTGTTATGATAGATTTGCTTTTGATCTGTGCAAAATTGTTGGTTAAGTATAAGAGAAGAGAAAAAAGCGCATCGATGTGTGTGTGTGTGTGTGTGTGTGTGTCTGGGTGTCTGGTCTGGTCTACACATATACCTAAACCGGGCCTTCGACTACATTGTTGTGATGTGCGGCCTCTGGAGTGACATTAGTAGCCGACTGTGTGTTCGCGACTAAAAACTGTGAATTGGGTATCGATTGCAATCAATAAGAGGCAAACGCAGACAATCCGATCCGAACGGATCGCCGAAGTAATTGAACCGAAAGTCTCGCCAAACGTTATAAATGAGTCGCAAATTAGGAATTGCGAGCGATTTATACGAATTGACGGCTTTTGGAAAATGGTTACACTTTTTGCATACGATTTGGTGAACGAAATGATTTAAAATTTTAAGTCAATTCTCTACTTCTAAATGAGAATAAAATGTTTCGTTATTTCACTCTTTTTGTTAGATTAGATGTCTTTCGGAATATATATCCAAAAGGCATTCGAAGGCATTTGAAGCCATTTGAAGGCATCGCTAATCTTTGAGACAAATCATTAGTTACGCAATAAGTCATTGCAGTCATTGAATGATTATATTTCACAATTGATGGCAAACGAGAGAAAAAGATTTGCAGAGAAATAATTATCGCAACGCAACTAATGCAGACATTGAGAGCTAAGAATCGTGTTTTACCAGCAAAGGGGCTTAATTCTAATCCAATAGCTTTGCATAACTTTGCCATGCTCTTTCTATTCAAATCTATTGATTGATGAAGTTTTACATTTATACATTAGCTTATTTATCTCAGACAAAAAAGTTGAATGAAATTATTCTATTTATATATAACTGACATTGGTTTTTGTGAATAATGTATATTTTAGACAATTTCTTAATGCTATTTTTACATAAAATGTAAATTGTGTTTATTAGTATATGCTATTTGCTAAACTTAAACTATAATTACAGTAATAGATTTAATTTTTATAAACTTGCTAGTATTCTTATTGCTAGTTGATTATATTATTTAATTAACATTTATTAAATAATATTAGATTGTATTATTTAGACATGCTGTATAATTCTAGTAACTAAATCATATAGTTAATTTAATATTTATTATATTACAAATTTGCTAATAAATATTAAATAATGTTTATAAATATTGATATAGTGTTTGATTGATTCAAAATTAATCTGCACTCAACTAACGTTTCAATAATAATAATAATAAAATATAATTGTTTTGTTTTTCAGTTTTTATACTTAATTCTAAAGTTGTTCTATAAATCTGATAATCGGATTATATTTTATATAATCTTTTGAAATAATATCATTAATGAATACATTAGTATTCTTTGAGTAGAAATCAATTGAAAATTATAATTAAGAATTTTATTAGAAATTCTCTTTTTTTAAACTAAGCTTATTTTAAAAGTACTATTATTTTTAGTTCGAAACAAAATTTACAGTTTATTGGCTATGAGGATAAACTTGATAAACAACACAATTGTTAGCATTTTCAATTACTTTTACTAAAATTTATTGTATTGACTAAAATAGTAAATAACATGTTCAATTAAATTTTAATCGAAAATTTTAAAATTTCAAATGAATATGACTACGTAAAGAGCTTGAACATAGCTCATTATTGTAGCAAGCAAAATATCTGGCGTAAATTACACCATAATAACTTTAAATGTTTGATCTGGGTTTTAAGCTTTATTGCAAACCGTTTAGAAATCGCAATTATTTTATTGCTAAACCAATTAATTTTATAACTCCAATGGGAAATAACACTGATTAACAGCAAGAACGTTTGTGCGCGATTAATCTATGCAGATATTAATTAATTTTGATAATTAAAGTCTACAACCGGTTTGCGTTACAGCTCTGCCCATCTGTTCCGGCGAACACTTTACATGTTCTTCGGGCCGATGTATCCTAAAGACCTGGTTTTGCGACGGTTTGTACCAATACTTCGATTAAGTTTTATATTTTATATTTGAGTTTTGTATTTACCTCTCAATTAGGTGACAATGATTGCGGCGATAACTCAGGTATTTACTCAATCGACTAATTTATTTATTTCGCATTTAATTAATTATTCGATTATTTGCACTAACGCTGTGCCGACAGATGAAAGCGATTGCGTTCCGAGAGATTGTATTCTCGACCGAGAGTTCAAGTGTGCGAACGAACGCTGTATTCGCAACGAATGGCATTGCGACGGATCTGATGACTGCGGCGATGGCTCCGATGTTAAGTTGATTTTCCCGATTATTCTCTACAATCAGAAATATTTGCAGTGCTAACTCAAAATATAAACTATTGGATTTTAATGTAGCTAGAAAGTTTGTTATAATTTATGCATTTTATTTTTTAATCAACTTATAAAAAAAGTAAAATATGTTTTTGTAGTAAATATACGAAAATTTTGATTTAAATTATTTGCAATTAATACGAACAGAGGAATGCAAGGGCAGGCCGTGCGCTGCTTCCGAGTTCCGCTGCCATTCCGGTGGTTGTGTTTCGATGTCATTCCATTGCGATGGAGAAACTGATTGTACGGATGGATCGGATGTTAAGTTGCTTTTCCTATATACTTGATCATTTAACTTTAGTTACTCCAAACTTCATTTACGTTAACTAATCATTTTTTATTTAAAAATTTATTACTACAAAGTACATTGAATCTTTTTTATTAGCGAACTATTTGCAAAAATATGAATAAAACATTTGATTGCATAATGATTTGGTAAAACAGAACTGGAGTGCGAACTCGTGCCGATTGATCACATTTCATGTCCGTCGGGCCAACATCGGTGTCGAAACGGCCGCTGCATTAGTGAAGCCTATCATTGCGATGGGGATAACGATTGCGGCGACTGGTCGGACGAGATCTCCAAGCAATGCGGTGAGTGAACTAACTGCTAGGACGACTAACATGCAAATTAGTTAAATATAACTTGATATTTGTAGTAAAACTGTTTTAATAAGCTTAGTTTAGTTTTTTGTAATAATATATATATACAATATATTGAGAATATGTAAGGTAAATAAGAATGCTAACTTTTCAGGGTAAATATCCAGAATTTAATCTAAAATTAAAAATTAATGCCATTCTATATTTAAACATGATAATTTCATTTATAAATATTCAATCTCATATCATATGTTCATACACTGTATATTATACAGTATCAATAATTATTGTATTCATTCAATTGAGGGACTGTAGAGGAAATGATATTTTGCTTATGTTGTGAAAAATATTCTGTGTATTGTTTGGCAGAAGGAAAAGTGGAATGCCGTCCGACGGAGTATCTGTGCAGTGATGGCCAGTGCATAAACATCGACTGGAAGTGCGACGGAGACCCCGACTGCGACGACCAGTCGGATGAAACGAATTGCCGTAAGAATACGAACGACTGATTGCCGTTCAATGCATTACTGCTAACAACACATTCGAGACAATCACTGGAATTAATGTCTGCAATCAATGCAATCATTTCGTTGTTTTCAGATTAACTTACAATTCATTTATTGCATAAGAATTAGATCTTAATGTCTGAGTAGTCATCGGTTCTCTTGTTTTGCGCTTTATTTTCGAAATAGAATTACTGCGAAATTCACGGAATATATTGCTTAAAGAATATGAAACCAAAGCTATTAATATAATTAGCGTTTTTTGTTAAGAACTCAAACCCAAAATAATATATTAAATATCAGTTGAATTGCTTTCGATTACGATTTCGCAAATTACTTCTTAATATAATTTGATTGTATTTCCCAATAAAAGAGTCAATTACTCAAAGCCGACGAGTTTTACTTAGATTGAGAAACTAGACTGTATGTTTTTCTCCAACTAATTCAATTATTTTATCATTCAATTAACTGCGAAACTAATGGCAATTTTTATTCTTTTGCCTTCAAATTGCATTAATAGTTAAAAGAATTTTCGTTAATTGAAACCACAATTGATTGGAAATAAATTTCAGAAAATTATACTTTTCTCACAAAAAAGATCTGATTATAAATACTCTTTAATCAATAGCATCGAAATCGTGTACATCCGAAGAGTTTCGGTGTCGAAGCGGTCGATGTGTTTCCGCTCACTGGAGATGCGATGGTTTGACTCGAAATTCTGTTTTGCTTTCAAATCAATTATTGATAGAATTTATTGCAATTCTTAGGAGACATAGACTGCAGCGACAACTCAGGTATTACACAGATATACATACTTTCCATAAAAACGATTGCAATTTAACTCAAATGCCTTCGTTTGACGCCTTTCCAGACGAAGATGGCTGTGCCGTACGGAAGGAGTGTACGACAGGGAACTTCATGTGCACCGACGGCACCTGCATCAATCAGAATAATGTGTGCAACGGAGCGCCCAACTGCCCGGACGGCTCGGATGAAGACCTGAACGGCACGTGTGCTTCGGGCACTCCGTGTCGAGAGGACGGGTTCCCGTGCCAGCACCTGTGCATCGCGACGGTGAACGGGCACCACTGCGCGTGCAAAGAGGGCTACCTCATGGGCTACGACGGCCGCTCCTGTATGGACATCGACGAGTGTTTCCTCAACGAACAGCTCTGTTCGCAAAAGTGTGAAAATTCCGTTCCGGGCTATCAGTGCTTTTGCGCGAAAGGCTATCGCATGCGAACGGACAAACGCCGGTGCAAAGCCCTCGGCCCCGAACCCATCATCATATTCGCCAATCGAATGGACATTCGAAAAGTGTCTTTAGATAACTCGGAGTATACGTCGGTTTTGGGAAACCTTCAGAACGCAATCGCCATTGACTACCACTACGAAGAAGACCTCATCTTCTGGTCCGACATCACCGCCGACGCCATCTTCAGAGCGACGCTCAATGGGACTGATTCGAGGGCTATAGTGAGCACAGGGCTCGTGAGTCCGGGCGGTATAGCAGTTGACTGGATCTGCGATCGCATCTTTTGGACCGATTCGGGCACTTCGAGGATTGAATTCTCCGATTTGGACGGATCGATGAGGAAAGTGCTCTTTTGGAAGGGCATAGAGAAGCCCAGGGCTATAGTCGCCAATCCCGAGGATTCGACTATTTTCTGGACTGATTGGGGACAACAGCCCCGAATTGAAAAGTCGTTTATGGACGGGACGGGTCGAGTGCTGGTTGTCGAGACGTCTCTGTTTTGGCCAAACGGGCTGACTATAGACCATCCGTCGCACCGACTCTATTGGGTCGACGCCAAACATCATGTGATCGAGAGCTCCAATTTGGACGGAAGTGACCGAAAGCGTGTCATCGAAGGTAAGGCAAACTCGCAGAAGGAGTCGCATATTGACAAGATGTGCACTAATTGCAGGCGATTTACCGCATCCTTTCGCTGTCTCGGTCTTCGAGGACAGTCTCTATTGGACTGATTGGCAGGTCTGGCCTCTCCTCCTTTGCCTCGAATCGGGTTTGCAATTAAACTAATTTCGATTCTATAGACCAAAAGCATTCAGACGTCGAGTAAATTGAACGGAAAGAACGTGTCGTTAGTGCACAACAAACTGCACTTTCCGATGGATATCACTATTTTACACCCTTTGCGACAGCCGGATGTCCCCAATAGATGTGCGGCGCATGAGTGCAGTCACATCTGTTTGCCCAATAACATCAGCTACCGGTGCACGTGTCCGACCGGTAAGTCAGATACGGCTCACATCGATCGGTCCACTGATTGTCTGAAGAGTGGATTTGGAAGTAATTGTTGTTTTATTTAGGATTTCATATGAAAGCCGACGGCAAGACCTGTCGCGACAAACCCGACGTCTTTCTGCTGTTTACGCGACGGAACGACATTCGCTGGCTTTGCATCGAATGTCCCGAAGAGGCCAACATTGATGTCGTTCTTCCGCTCAAAAACATCAATAGCGTTGTGTCCATCGATTACGATCCCGAGTCGTCCACAATATTCTGGTCAGACGTCACCAATAAGTCCATAAACGGCGGGCTTTGGAACGGCTTCTCTCAAAATGTGATAATCTCGGCGTCACTGGAATCGCCGTCTGGTCTGGCCGTCGACTGGGCCGCGAGAAACCTCTATTGGGTCGACAGCGGCCGCAATGTGATTGAAGTTTCGCGATTAGACGGCGCCTGGAGGTCGCTCTTAGTTTGGGAGTCACTCGATCAGCCCCGGGATATAGTGCTCGACCCGACCAATGCGTTCATGTTTTGGAGTCAATGGGATAAATCCAATTCGAAGATAGAAAGGGCCGGAATGGACGGCAGTCAGCGAATGATTCTTCACGCGTCGAACCTGACGTACCCGCACGGGTTGGCTATTGACTACCGGGAGAAACGGCTTTATTGGAGCGACGCCGGAATGAAACGAATCGAATACTCAGAATACGGTCAGAACTGCAGTTATTCTCGATTTGAAATCCATTTCTAATCTTCAGTTTGTTTTGTCGGCCAACCCGTACCCAACCCATAGACGGTTCGAAACGACAAGTCCTCATATCGCGTAACATCAAACACCCGTACGGACTGGTCGTCTACGGGGATAACATATATTGGGCGGATCTGGAGCTCAAGTGCATCCAAAGCGGCCATAAGCTGAACGGAGATCACCGAAAGACCCTAATCGCAGGTCTCGACAATCTAATGGATTTACAGATATTTAATAACCAGATATTGGAGATGAAGAACGAGATCCGAAACGTGTGTTTGAGCGCCGGCTGCAGCCATTTGTGCCTTTTGTCTCCGTCCGAATCCGTCGGATATCGGTGTTCGTGTCCGACGGGTGTCAGACTCGCCAGCGATGGCAAGACTTGTGCCTCAGATATGCAAAAGTATTTAGTGGTTGCGGTCAGGACTACGATCCGTCGAATCTCACTCGAAGTGCCCTATTATGCAGACGTTGTCGTTCCGCTCGACCAACAGCTCTCCAATGCAATCATTGTCGACATCGACGTCGACAACAACAGTGTCTTCTGGTCCGACACTATGGAAGACAAGATATACAGAGCGGGTATTGCCGACGGGAAGGTCGACACTGTGGTTGGCGTCGGTTTGTATGACGTCAACGGACTGGCCATCGATAATGTCGGCAAAAAGCTCTATTGGACAGACGCCGGTCGCAAGAGGATAGAAGTGTCCAATTTGGACGGCTCTTACCGTCGGGTTCTCATATGGCATGAGTTGGACTCCCCTCGAGCTATAGCCGTGAGCCATCTGACCGGTCATATGATTTGGACCGACTGGGGCGCACAGGTGCGCATAGAGAGGGCGGACATGGACGGGGGGCGGAGGGCTGTGATCGTGAACGAGCGTCTGGGTTGGCCTAACGGCATAACCATCACGGAAAAGGGTCGATTCATTTGGGCCGACTCTCAGACCCATACCATCGAAATCGCGGACATAAATGGCGTCAATCGGCGACAGCTAATCAGTGAAGTGCCGGCGCCATACGGGGTGGCCGTAGTCGAAGATTACGTGTATTGGACGGACTGGGAGACCAGTGCTGTGCACCGACTCAATACAGTGCTAATTGGGGCCAAACCTGAGATAATAATAAAGGGATTAAATAATTTGGTGGATATCCGGGCCGTCAGTTCACTGCCAAATGACTCGCATATCATCCACAACATGTGCCAAATCAATAACGGCGGCTGTTCTCACCTGTGCCTTAGAAACACTGCCAAAGGCTACTCCTGTCTGTGCCCGACGGGAATGGTTCTCTACAACGACGAGAAGACGTGTAATCCGAGTCAGTTGTGCCACACATTGCGACGTTTCGCTCGAATCAAACGCTTTACTAAAACTGCTTTCTCTCGTTCAGACCTCTCGCGCCAACTACTGGTCGCTTCCAAATCAAGTCTTCGCCGAATCTCTTTGGATACGGAAGACTATAGCGACGTCTACCTACCTGTGCTAATACACAATTCGGTTGCAATCGACTACGACTTTTCAACCAAAAAAGTCTTCTACTCAGACCTCGCCTTAAGCCAAATCAGATCTTTCGACTTCGACGGCTCGAACGTCCAGATTGTGATCCAGAAGGACGTGTCGACACCCAATGGGTTGGCGTTCGACTGGATCGCCAAAAATCTCTACTGGAGTGACGCGTCCCGTAACGTCATCGAAGTGGCTCGAAGTGACGGCACCTGTAGGAAAGTCATCGTTGACTTGGATTTAGACGAACCGCGAGCGTTGGCTGTTGTGCCGGCGCTTGGGTTTCTGTTTTGGGCCGATTCGGGTGCTATTCCGAAAATAGAAAGAGGTTTTCGACCGAAAATTGATTGACAAATAAATTGAAAAACTTGTCTAAAATCTAATCCAATTCTAATCTTCTCTAATCCACAGCTTATTTAGACGGCAGTAGTCGTCGAGTGATAGTAGCGTCAGACCTGGGATGGCCTAACGGCCTGAGCCTAGACGTCGACACTCAACGCATCTATTGGTCGGACTCGCAGTTGGATCGCATCGAAAGCGCCGATTTGGACGGAAAGTATCGAAGTATTGTCGTCAAAGACATCGCACATCCCTATGGAGTGACTATTTTGGATCAATACGTCTTTTGGTCGGATTCGCAGACAAAGGCCATCGAGAGGGCCAACAAAGTGACGGGAAGTGATTTGCAGACTATTTGTGATAATATTGAAAATCTCATGGAAATCAAATCCGTGGCTCATAATCGACAAATGGGTGTCAATCCCTGCTCAACACATAACGGCGCCTGTACTCACCTCTGCCTCTTCAGACCCCATGGTAGGCCAATCAAATGTTTCGCTCAACAAAGTTGCAGTTTAGCAAGATTGTTACTAATTACCTTCTTATTAAGGTTATATATGTGCCTGTCCTTCATACGGGGACTCACGTCCATGCTCTACAGGTGCGCACATACTATAGATTAGCCTTTAATTGTCGAAATCAATTAAATGTCAAAATCATTGCATAATTGCAGTTCCGGGAGAAGTGGTGTCCGAGAAAACAACCGTCAGTTCGGAAGAAGTGTCGAAAGTTGGAGAACAAGAAGCCGTTGAGACTATTGAGGAAGAGATGAGCGAAGATCGCAAAAAACATATCAATTTGACGCGACTTTGCAGAGATCTGACCGACATTTCCGAGTGTCCGTCCAATTCATTCACTTTAGACGGTATGTGCGCTCACTTCAGCCCAAATGAATCGATGTTTTGAAAACTTCCTGAACTCCTCTTCGCTCTTCAGGTCATTTGATTCGCGCGGCATATGTCGCGGCACTCATTGCCTTCGTATTGATTATCGTTATTATGACTGTCGTCGCAATCATATTATGCAAAAGGTATGCAACGATTCCAATGTCTCAACAATTTCGCACAAATTATTCGTTTGTAAACCCAATTCAAAGCATAATATTTATCTCAAATTATAATTTTCATTAAAACACTTAGAAAAGGAGTGTCGGAACGGAGGAAAGACAGCGAAGGGAATGTCAGTTCATACCCGGAAGACTGTTATGCACCGAAAAAGAGTCAAAACGACTCGAATAACGTCCAAACTTTCAACGCTATGACACCCGAGTCCGGAGATGAGCAGCAGTTGGATGTGAAGGACTACGAGCACTACGACGGCTACATTCCTCCGCCACCGCCGCCGCCAGTCAATGCCCATCGGATGCCAAACGAAATGAGTGCAAAACTGACCACTTCTTCATATCAATCTCCCGAATGGAAGCGCTTCAACAGCCACTTAATGCCACCGAATCTGCCATTAATTCGGAACACTTCGAAGATTTCTATTGAAACCGATATTTAATGTGTTTTTATATATGCTTTTTATATTCGTTTATATTTATTGAATAAAGATTTTTATTGACTATTATTTTTGACTATAAAAATATAATCTTTGTAAAAACAATCAACAACCAAATTGCTGCATGGTTACGTTTATTACTGTATTTCTGGCACTTGCGGTGACTTTGCATACATTATCCGCATTTGTAGCTAAATACGAACCACAATCGCAGTCAACGTGCTTGGGTGTCGAGCACTGAAATCCTAGACAAACGCGAGATTTATGTCATTTTTTGCTTCTTTTGTTAGTCTTTGATATCCTTTCCTCTAAACTCTCTAAAGAAGTCAAATAATTAGTCGAATATTTAAGTCAAATCTGAAATTCGTATAACAAACCACAAAAGGGTCGTTCGAATAGCGGTTTGTAAACTTTGCTCACGACTCCCATACACAACGGTTCGATTTGGCCGAATAGGTCAGGCATTTCTTCGGACTTGGTATGGCATTTGAGTTCGTTTGTGAGACAATCGATCATCAGTTTAATGACATCTGTTTTCACCACTTGTTTGGTCCATAAGCTCTGCAAATGTGTGATGAGTTGAGACAACGCTTTTGTATCGAATATCCAGTCTTTGACATCACTTTCACTATAACTACAGTCGAAGAGCACTAAAGGGAAGTCAGAGGACATACAGTACTGCGGTTTCTGTGGATGTCGGTCCACATCCAACAACTCCGCTATTACTTCGGGCTCTTCCCGGTGTTGGCCGATTAGGAACAGAAGAGCGACAATACATCGGATCTGATGCCACAAGAAAGCGGTTCCTCTGATAGTCAGCGAAAACATCGAATACGAGTCATTCGGCGCCGAATGTCTTTCGGCACTAAAATCCGTTTCATTCATATATTGGGTTAAACCGACGGATAATATATTCCTCTTATAGTTAACGACACCGTTATTGACGTCCATTTTGCAGAGGTTTCGGAAGTCGTGTTCCCCCAACAGGTAATCGCATGCCTTCCGCATCCGCTCGACGTCGAGGTCTGCCTTCGGAAACAAGTACTTATAGGTCCGGCACTTGCAGTCGAATCGGGCGCTAAAGCCGGGCGCGACGGGTGTCCAACAGATGACTCGAATACTTTCCGGCAAAACGTTATTCAAAATCAAACAATAATTGATTTCTTGTGAATCACAGCCGTCGGTCACTTCGCACCCGTCGTCGGCGTCGATGACTCCGACGCCGGCCCTCAGATGCGTCCGCAGGTCGAGCGACACGACCTGAGAGAAGGCCGAAACGCCTTTGTCTGTACGGCCGCAGCGGTGGTAGTTCGCGGTCTGACGGCTGCGGATGAGTCGCGTTTTGATGAGTGCGTCGAAGAGCTCGCACTCTATGGTCTGTTGTGTGTCCTCTTGAGCGGCGAACCCCTTGTAATCCCAGCCCAAGTACAGCAGTTTGAGAGCGATGTGTCTCCACTTGTATTTGTCGAAATCGAACGGACGGCCACTTTTCGCCGACGGCTTCGTCGACATCGGATTCGCGTCTCGTTTGGCGATAATATTCTTCAGTTGTCTTACGTGTGATTGCATTGAAAGCACGCGTTCTATCAGTTCCTGCAATCGATTCAATCGTTTGTTAAACGTTTCGCAAAACAAATCAATTAATTGAATACATCTTTCGAGAGATTCCGCAACTCTTCGGCACTGATGTCCGCATCAGTCGATTGCATCGTTTGCTAACATTGGGCGCAAAACTGGCGTCACTTCGAAGCGATTCCTTAACTCGAATACAAATCAATCGCTTATTCGACGCAAAAGTCTTTCCAAAACTAAACACAGATTTCAATGTTTGAGTAATTAATGTCGAATTGAACGCAGATTTGTAAGCATTCGATGCGAACGTAACCAAAATAATTGGCGAACAATAAAGTCTAAACGATCGCCATTTGCCCCCAAAGTGGGTTCCACTCAATCCAATCGATTCGTTCGATTGCATTGCGATTAACGCCAAAACCCCCCAAATGTTCGACGCATTCATTGGTCGCGTATTTGACGAATGTTTTATCAATTAGTGTCACAATAGAGTGGAACGTAATTTATGATTGTTTTACGCGTTTGACGAACAGATGACTCTGTAGTCTATGAGTAAATATGATAAACATCTCTATAACTAAAAATCAAATAATAATTCGCTTTTAATTCTAACTTATGTCGAGATTAAAAAGTAAAACAATTTTCCCGCGAATTGGTGCATGCTAACCATATTCG
>JAQIXC010000453.1:0-26479 GCA_034697605.1 Metabelba pulverosa | reverse complement strand
TATTCGACTTTGTCATATTCGACTTTGTCATATTCGACTTTGTCATATTCGACTTTGTCATATTCGACTTTGTCATACTCGATTTGGTATGATATAACATAGAATTAGTTGAAAATGGGGAAATTTTGTTACAAACTATTTTTCTCTAAATGTATGAGCAAAAAGTTAGAATGCCCCGAGATAGCAAGCGTATTAATAAATAAGCATATCATATTACATTATATATAAAAGTCAATATCAAAATAAAACCCATATTTTTACACAACATTATTAAAAAATATTTAACTTATAGTAAAATTTCATTTAACTTTAAATTTTGCAGTTTATAATTACTAGTGATTTAAACATTTTGTTTAAAGTTTAGCTATTATTAAAAACTCTCGTTTATTAGGCATTAGTGTTTATAAGCAAGATGGAAATATCACACTGGTGCTTTCATCTGGTTAAACCGTGGAAAGGTCCATCGGAGCGAAAAGTGTGTAGCTCTTGAATAAATTAGCAATTAGCAAATTAGATAAATATTATTATGTTTATTCAAATGTATATTTATTTTGTTTTTCACATTAAAGTCGTATCGCATTCGGGAAGAGAATCGAAAAAACAGTTTCAATGCAAACAAAGCGACAACTGGTCCGACACTGAAGACCAGTGCAGTCAAGACTAAGCCGAAAAGTCGGGTTAAGCGAATCAAAAATTCTGTTCTCAGATTTTTCATCTTGCTACTTGACTAAGACTTTTAACTTAAATATTAACAAGTAGATTTTTACAGATAATTTTCAATGTTAACGTAAAAGTAACTTGTGCATACAATAATTAAAATCTGTTGCATATCACGTCATTGTTATTTAAACAAGAAACAATTAAAATTTGCCATTTCTATTTAGTAGTATGATGGATTTATTTATTCAACATTGCCACGCTTATGAATACGCCTATTAATTAGCAAACAATTTGAAAATATAAATCAATTATTTTAAAAATATTTTGTGCATGGCATTAAACTGACGCGCAAAAATGTTTAGAAATAATTTAGTAGCATTCACAATTTTACTTCTCGGAATCGCCGACATATGTAGGGGCAATACGTGTCAACCGGCAAAAAAGACCTGCACCAGTATTAATGACCTGGAAGAGGACACGAAATTTTTTCAAAAATGGGCTACTAAGCAGTGCAAATGTGAGCATGATAAACGTGCGGTATTTGTCATGATTATTTTATTTGCAAATTACGCTTCCAGCCGAGGCAACGCTGATTGATAAAAAGGTGGTTGATAAATACAAGGGCTGTATGAGCACTCATCTTCAACCCTGCTTGGTAAGCAATTGTGTAAAACATACATGTAGTAACAATTCGCTTATATAAACTATTAATAGTATAAATTTACAAAAACATAGGAGAAATCTGGAGAAACAATGAAGAAATTATTCGTTGACAGTTTGGCGAAATTTGATCTTACTAAAGTCTGTACAAAAAAGATGCAAGAAGATGTAAACATTAGAATAATATATTTTTTAAATATAATTTTTTTTCTAAATTAAACATTGCTTAACTGCAGGTTGAAAAGTACATGATGCACGAGATTGAGAAGAACGAGAAATTATTAATGAAGGAAGGTAATGAGAAGTGCTCTATCATTCGACAGGCGATGATTGAAGTGAAGGTACATTTATAATTAATTTTACATTTTACATTTTTATTTATGTTTAATATTACTTTCATTTTTAGAAATGTTCCGGGTTATAAAGATTTTGCTTGTATAAACAAGATATACATAAATTGTTGTTTTGAATCAACATTTATTGTTATTGTAATATATTTTAAAACTCTAATCCGAATAAAATTTGGTTTTCTTGAAAATTTTTACTTTGTTATTTAAATATTTTATAAAATAAGTAAATGATTAATTAATTTTACTAAATGTAAATGTTTTCCTGAGTATTGTTTAATTAAATTTAAATAAACTTTGGTTTAATAAAATAGAAGTTTATAGATTTTTAAAAATATTAATTAATATTTTTATGTTATATGTAAATACAACAAGAAGATTTGTTATAAGAACTAATATATAAGAACTATTGCAAAAAATATAAACAAGCTAAATTAAAATAAAATAAAAGCATTTTTGTAGTATTTTTGCCATCATTGAGATTATTATTTTAATCAAACATATTTTCTTCAAGTAATTTAATTGCAGTTTAAATAAAATAAATCTATTACAAATAAACTAGGTTCAGTTTCCAGTTTAAATCCCGTTTAAATTTGGTTAAATCCAGTTCAAATCTGGCTTAAAATTTTATATAAATCTACTTAATTATATTATTAAAAATTACTTAATGGAATTATTTTTTACAGTTTTATTATTTAGCATGATGTGATTGTTAGTGTAAATTCAGTAATTACTAATGAGTTAATAATAAAAATAGAATAAATAAGATAGCACATTATTAGCACCAATAATATAATGGTATGTATACAATATTTAACTATAAAAATACACTATATTCTAATAAATTCATATATTTTTTAGTTTATAAAATATAATTTGAATACATAGTACATTATTTAAAAAATGTAATAATTAAAATAGTTAAATGATTACTAAATTTACTTGTAAAAAATCATTTTAATAAGAAATCAAATGTCCTAAATATATATAGTTATAATCATATTTTATTAAATAAGTCCTTATATGTCTAATTATTTAATATAAATTTTAATATGTTAATAAAATAAACTTATAAAAAGTTAATTATTAATTTTAAAATATAAATGTTATTTACACATAAAAATGTGAATTGTATTTTTAAAATAATTACCATTTTATCTATTTCACTTATTTACAAAATTAATCATTAAAAAGTTGTTTTACGATAGCAATAACAAATTAAGCAAATATTTCGTAATATTAGAGTATTTTTGACTAATAAACATATCATTATTTATAAATTATCATTGAAACAATATCATTTGTTGTACACATACTAAATAATTTAACAATGTAAGGCTTAGTAGATGCAAGCAGCTTTTTATGTGCAAACAATTAAATGCGGTCATTATCAGTATATATATTATTAAAATTAGCAAGAAAAAAATTACAATTTCATTGGAACATTTTAATTGACATTTTTTAGTCTGGTTAAAACAAAATTTTAACATTATTAAAAATGTACGTTAAACTAATCGCTTCGATGGTTGCGGTTCTGGCGCTCAGTACGACATTTGTTGAAAATTGCGACGTTTTGAACGACAAGGGTTTCAAAGACGAATTCGGCAAGATCAAAACTTGGGCCGAATCTCGATGCGCGAGTAGTACGTAGAAATTGTTCTTGCTGAACTCAACATCAACTGAATATATCGGCTAAATGAGCATGCTTGAATTTGCCGCATAGACCCGGAGCTGAAGAAAGCGGATATGAAGAAAGCGCAGGACTGTTACGATAAGGAGATTAAACCGAAACTAAAGACCGCACTCATGACCAAAGTCGACGACTTCCTTCACGCCTGTGTCTTCGTCGACCCCACCCTCAAGATCTGCAAAGACAAGAAGATTCAGGACAAGGTGCGTATTCTAGCTTGCTCGATTCATTCGTGTCGCTACAGTAAAATCTATTGACCTTTAACTGTCTCGAGTTCAGAAAATTGGTTTAAGTTAGAGAGTATTCCAAGATTGGGCATAAATTTCATAATGTTTAAATATTTTGGAAATGATAAATATTTAACATGAAGAATAATTTAAGATTGATGATGTTGGCGCTCGAGGTTTTACCATGCGCATTGACTAGTAAATGTTGCTTGTTGCAGATCAGGAAAGGTGCAGTGAGCAAGATTGGAATGGCGAACGGCGTCCAACTGAAGAAAGAGGTGGAGAAGGACTGCGACAAATTCAAACTCGCCTTCAAATCCTATAGTGTAATTCGTGCAGACATTTGTTCATGCTACAATCACTAACTTTTTCGAAATTATTTCTTAGGCCTGCGTTATGGCTTAGATTGAAGCGATGGCTAAAGAAGTCTAAAACGTGGCTAAGATTTTCAACTTTAAATAGTTTATTAATAATAATATTGAACAGTATTTACAGTATTATGTATTAAACCTAAACCTTTTAATCCACACTTACGCGTTATTTGTGGGTTCTAATTTTTGACAGATAAGCACATAATATAATTTTAATAACAATAACAAATATATCAATTTGCTAATGCTTTTTCTACATTGATTAAATTAATTTTATAAAATGTATCCTAAATGTGAATGGTTTAGGTTCCTAATACTTATATTAATTAAAATAAATTAAACCTCAAATAAAATTAAATTTTTTATAAATCTATATAAAAATACATAATTTATATGATAAATGTACAAAATATTTACAGTGCAATGTTTAGCCGTTATAGACAAAATATATTTTTCACTAATAAATTAAAACAGAAAAATATAATAATAAACATTTATTATAAGTTTTCCATATACAGCCGGTGGAATTTATAATAATTGATGTTTAACCCGATTTTCTCGGGAACTACTGAACCGATTTTAGAAAATTTCAATTCAGATTCTATAGAATACACCCCCGCATTTTCGGTATAAAGGAAATTTTAAAATAGTTGTTACTTTTCAAATAGCAGCAAAACATAGTTTTTCGATTTATGGAAATATAAAACTTTTTATTTTAATAATTTTCTCCATTTTTAAATTTATATTTATTGATTATTAATTACAATGTTAAGATTACATCAGGAATTGCATAGTTATTTGACGTAAATTTAGTAAAATAATCCGCTACAATTTTTGCCTTGTATATTAAATTTTGTTATGTATTATCAATATATTGAATTTATAGCTGTCATTTAAAAAATACATAGTATTTTAAAATTTTATTCATAGCACGGAAACGGGAGAATATTCTGAATATTTTTAATTGATAATCTTTGAAAACAGAAATGTAATAAACAAAAATTTTACCTAATAACAAATTTGATATTTCTAAAAATTTAAAAATTATGTTTTGCTGCTATTTGAAAAGTAAAACTTATTTTAAAATTTCCTTCATACCGAAGATGCGGGGGTCAATTCTAAAGAATCTGAATTGAAAATTTCTAAAATTGGTCCAGTAGTTTCCGAGAAAATCGGGTTAAACATCAATTATTATAAATTCCACCGGTTGTATATAATATAAGCACGCTAAAATATATTTAGATTTAAAATTTTTTTTTAATATAATTAAATTACAAATAACACTTATATATTTATAAGCTATATACATTATAAAAATTAAATGCAGGTGAAAATTACATAAAGTTATACAATTTGTTACAAAATATATACTATTAATATGTATTTATATTCATGTTAAGCTATTGTGTAAAATGTAGATAATTACAATTTTTATATAGTTTTTTAAATAATTTATCTCTTATATTTAAACCAAAAATTAGCTTTTAAAAATATTAATATTTTGGTAAAATTTACGGTTGACAAAATAAAGATTTATATTTTTCAAACTTCATATTCTGCAAATATAAAAATTATTAATTTTCTAAATTCAAACAAAAATTATTTTTATTTAAATGAATTAAAATGAGTATTAAAACAACTTTAAAAAGCAGATGTGCTTAAAAAGTGGTCCGGTGTCATTATATCATAATACTTCTATTATTATAACATGGCCACTTTTTGATTACTTCTGGCAATAAACAGTATATCGACGTAAACTTCGGAATAGGCGGTCCGTTGGCTCTGATGCGGCTCCGACACGACGACTATTCCTACATGCTCAAATCGTTAAATTATTTCATTTCTATGCAAATTAGTAAATAACTACATGTTTAAAAATTTCTTTATCAAAAATGTTTTAGTACACATATTAAATAATTTTCAAAATGTGCATTAAATATTATAAATAAAATGGGCGATTTTAAAAAATATTTTGGCCATGTATTACATATGTATAATACATGAATACATGCATATGATATATAATCAGTGCTGGGCACACGGGCCAAATAGGACCACTTCAGTAAAACCTCTTGATTTTGAGCATTACTTAATATTAATTTATTTACAATTATTTAAAATTTTTTAAATCCTAGATAATTTAAAGCATTATATAATGTTCTTTTACTATTCTGGATTACTCAACAATTTTAACCAATTTTATGTAACCGAAATGTTTAAGAAGTTTTACTGTAGTGGGCCTAAGGGCCTATTGTGCCCGGGCTTGTATATAATACATATATTAGTAACGCAATTACTAGTAACGTATGCCATGCAATAACTTTAGTCTAATCAGATCTACAATTATAACCATTGTAACCAATTGTAATTTAGCTAATATTTTGTAATTATAAATAAAACTTATAAGCAGGGACGCGAATCGGATGCTTTTGGGTTAACACTAACTGGCATACCCACACACATCAGTCATACGTGCTCAATCATTATATAATATGCAAACAAAATATAACATATTAATAATTATTACATAAAATATTATTAAGTCTAATATCCCTAAGTCGAATTTCATTAAGTCGAATATCCCTAAGTCGAATAAAGTTAAGTCAAATATTTATAAGTCGAATTTCGTTAAGTTGAATATCGCTAAGTTAAATCACATTAAGTCGAATACCGTTAAGTCGAATATCGTTAAATCGAATTCGACTTAACGATATTTGACTTAACGGTATTCTACTTAATGTGATTTGACTTACTGTGATTCGACTTAGCGATATTCGAATTAAATATATAACGCTATATAACGTATTATTAATATATAGATTTTAATAAAAATTTACACTAGAGCATTTATAAAAAATATTGTATAGTAGAGATACTATAATGAATAGTAGAGATACTGTACTAACATCAGCTTAACGTTAGCTTCATGAAACATTTATTTCAATCTAACAATATTTATCAATTAAGTTATGTAACGAAATTAAATGTATAAAATTTTTGTATATAATTAAATAAGCAAGTTTAAGAATATTGTATCCGCGTGTGCAGGAATTTTTAACCAAAACTTTTTTAGCCTTTAAAATGTTAATTGTTAAAACTTGCAAAAACTTAATTATTATTTTGAAATTACAGATTGCTTTATTTGCACATAAAAATGTGATTCGTACTTTAAACATGATTACAGTACTACTTTATCAATTAAACTTATTGACAAATTAATTACTTAGAATTTGTTTTACAAACGCAAAAACAAAATTAAACAAATGTTTCATAATATTATGGACTCAGATACATGTTATTATTTACAAATTAACATTGAAACAATATCGTTTGATTTACAACTACAAAAATATGTAGCAACATGATGTTTCGACGTAGCAAGCAGCTTTTTATAAACAAACAATTAATTGCGCTTACAATCGGTATATAAATTAGTGAAATTAGCATTAAGTTCAGTTTTTAATTGGACTAAAGTATTTAAACTAGCTTTATTTAGTCGTGCTAGAGCGAGAGTTTAACACTAGACAAAAATGTACATTAAACTAATCGCTACGTTGGTGGTGGTGCTGGCGCTCACTGAGACGGCATTTGGCACGAAATGCGATCTTTTGAAAGACAGCCGATTTAAAGATGAATTCAACAAGATCAAAACTTGGGGCGAGGCTAGATGCAAAGCGAGTATGTAGAAATAGTTCATTTTCGACCTTCAATGAGTGATCTGAAATGTGCACTGCTCAATTCGCTCCATTTGCTCGATTCGGCTCTAGACCCGACGCTCAAGAAGGAGGATATGGCGAAAGCGAAGAAGTGTTACGACTCTCACATCAAACCCCAACTCAAGACCGTTCTGATGGAGTCAGTGAAGACTTTCTTGAATAAGGAGATCTTCATCGACCGCACCCTCAATGTGTGCAAAGACAAGAAGGTTCAGGATAAGGTGCGTATTTCAGCTTGCTCAATCGGCCGGTGCGCGCGTACTCATATCTATTGAATGCATGGTTGTGTTTAGATTAAGCAAGGTGCAATGAGCGGCATTGGAATGTCGAAAGGCATGAAAATAAAGAAAGAGGTGGAGAAGGACTGCGATCCGTTCTGTGGGGGATTCCAGGGCTACAATGTAATATTTACAATCAATTATATCTTGCTACAATTGCTAATTGTGACATTTTTAAAACGTTCTACCTAGAAATGCGTAATGTCGTAAAACAACCATCTCGACTTGGCTATTCCTTTTAATATTAAATAAATTAATTCAATCTATATAAAATTTCTGTGTTAATTGTTAACATTTCTAAAATTTATTTTAAACCAAATAAACTAATTATTAAATAAAACATGAGTATTTAGCATAAAAATAAATATTGTATACACTAATAATGCTAATTTGGAAACGCGAGTTTGGGGCCAATTTTGAGCAAACTACCTGGCCGATTTTCAATAATTTTAATTTGAACTAAGCAGAATCTTTCCAGTTGACATTTCGCCAGAATACATGTACAGTATATTTACTGTGAGCAGTTAATAAATATAACAAAAACAGCTTTTACAATGCAAAATTTTATTTCTCAATGTTTAATTTTGTAAATTTATTGTACTTTCTTTGTAGCAAACTTTAAAACTAGTTTTGGAAAATAAATTTTATATATTTGCTTAATTAAATACATTATTATTTATAGAAATAATTACTTATATAGACAAATTTAAGATACGTTATTAAAATCAATGTGAAATAATTTTTATAATGATTCGTCAATTATTCCATATTTTTAAAATATTCGTACGGAAAGCCAAGTGGCAAGATTTTACTTAATTCCAATTGAAAATTTTAAAATTTAGCATAGTAGTTTCCGAGAAAATGGCCATATACCTGCGCTTCTAATTACCATGACTTAATATTTGCTTTGTTACATGTGCAACATGTGATATGTTAATTAACAAAAATTTGTTTTATTTTATTTAATTATACATAAAACCGAATATTTATGGCTTTATTCATATTACAAGTAACATGGTGGTAGGTATAGTGGATAAAGTATTTTGGAAAATTTTGATAAATTAATTGCCTTATATTGTAATGGTGAATTTTTAATAATAAATAATTATTATATTAATGCACAAAAATTATTAATAAATATTAATAAATAAAGTATAATATTTTCCAAGTATATATTTTAATTATTTATTAACCAGCGTTTTAAAATTTTTAAAAGATAATCAACTTTTTTGGTTTAAATAATCTTTCTTGTTTTAAGTTTTGGTTTGGTATAAATAAAATATATTATTAACCATTACAATTGTTATATTAAATCAAATGTAAAATCATTAGATCTATCTGTACAATTAATCAATAAAATTATACACTGCGTATTATTTCTCTGTTTTATTTGTTAAACTTTATTTAAACAATATTCAATTAAATCTTATTTAATTTTCTATAATAGCTATTTTATTTTAAATTAATTAGTTAATCTAGAAATTGCAAATTATCTTACATTAAAACCCAATTAATGCAGTATAAAAGTTATAATATCATTAACTTTTATAAACGACAAAATACACATTTGTTTGAATCAACAATTTAATGAAAATCTGAGTTTTACATAATTTTCTGAAACAAAAATTGAAAAATAATGGAAAAATAAATTCCTCGAAAAAGGCAGTAATTATAGTAATAATTTCAAATCAAAGAAAATATTTTTGACAAAATGTCGATAAAATTGATATTTTTATTCGCAATTCTACTCATCTATGGGTTGAACGGCGAGGAAGAGGAGAAGGTGGACAAGGACGACCCGGACGGCATGTTGATGAAGGTGCGCGAATGCAACTACACCATCGCGAAGGGCCAGTACGTGTGCCCGACGGTCAACAGCGGCGGTTCGATACCCAAACTCATGCAATGCGCGAATCGCATGAAACGCGATTTCATGGGCTTCTGCAAACGTGAGCATGCTCAATTTCCATTCGATTTAATCAGATCATATCATGATTAAATATGAAGTCAGATAAAATCGGCATGTGCCTTTCTCCATTCGGCAGACCCGCCGAGCCTCGACCTGATCGACCGGCTGCAGCAGCAGTGCTTCGAGGTGTGTGTTATGCCCTGCGTTCCCATGTATAACATCACTGGTATGATGGGTCAGTGCAAGATGGACACCGACATGGATTTGAGCATGGACACTTTTTGCAACAAGAAGAAACAGAAGCTCGTATGATCTTGCATGCTCATACTTTTTAACTTGCTCTTTAATTTATATAGCAAATATTTTAACTTAAAATTACTTTTACATACTTCCTTTTACTTTATAACGTATTACTAATTGTAACTAGCAATACTAGCACTGTGAAACTTCAATATAATCTTACTGTAATTGTAACAGGGCAAAATATGTGCGACCACATTGTTTCGACAACACAAGAGCCAGTATATGGACATGTTTAATCAGAAAATTCATTTGATGGTTGACATCTGCATGCGATTCTATGTAATGATTTTTTTGTTCAAAAATTCATTGACTTAAAAAAAATTGATTTTATCTTGCCAGAAAATTTTTTATTGTAGTTATTTAAGCATTTATTAATATATAAATAATTTATTTTATTGTAAAAATTAATTTTTAGAGATGTTATAAACGCGTAAAAATCGAACTAAAAAAGGAGGCGATAGAGGCGGCGAAGGAGGCGGCCAAAGAAGAGGCGACGAAAAAGGCGGCTAAAAAAGATGTTAAAGACGATAGAAAGTAACATGTTGATTGATAATTTATTAAATATATCAATTCCGGTAGTTATATTCTTAGTATATATATAATATTTGTTGATTTTGCAGTTTATTAAATAATAGCTTTTAAAAATAATATTCTTGTATAAAATAAAGAAAATAATTATACTGTGCTATAGTGTATTAAAACAATCGTAACACTGTAATCCACAATGTCAATCAAAACTATTAAGATATTGTAAAATAATTAAATGTAATTTAGCATGATTAAATCAGCAAGTAAATTTGGTTTAATTTGATGAAAAGCCATATATCGGGACAAAAAGCATAAAAAACGCGTTTAATTGAGAAATAGATTATCCGAAAGTGAAACATGAATTGAAAGCTCGCTATGAATGGGAACGCAGACAGACGTAGACGACTGACACACGAGTCTCCGCTTTTCGGTTCATAACTAATCGATTCGATGCATACGAATCCCACATTTATTTTAAGTCATACCTCGAACGAGAGATACTCGACGTATTCGAGACAAATAAGTTCATGTTAGCGAAATAAATTGGAGCAGGTCACATTTTTGAAAGCACTCGCGAATGCCGCCCACACTCGACTCGGTTTGGGGTTAACCCGGCGTCGAAAGTAACTGTGTTGAATAAACCCTCGTGAATCTTTGTTTCACCAATAAACCCAAATTGAATCTGTGTAAAAAATTATCTCCGAGTTAGAAATTGGGTGAAATTAGATTCAATTGATTGATAGCCCAATCGCAGGCCATTCCGTGCGCAGGGATGTAGACAATAGAAGGTTTAGTAGAAAAAACATTACTTTATTTTTTAATGACATTCAAAGAGCTAAATATGAATACAATGTTTAAACAAGAACTGAAATTATGAAATGAATTGAATTTTTTGTTACATTTTTTTATTAATCGTTTTGTTTTTTACTTTTATTTATTTTTTCTTCATTTATCGTTAGAAACACTTTTTAACCAATAATTCCTATTTTATATAAACTTGTTTAAATTAAGAATAGAACAAAGATGGCTGAAGAGAGAAGAAGATAAAAACACACAAGTGTGTTAAGTATCAAGAAAGTTTTTTGTTTGTTTGATACAAATGTGTATAATTCAAGAATTGTGTTTTTCAACGCGTGTTTTCCTGATTCTTATAATTACAAATACTTAGTAAAGATTTTTGAAATATTTATACATGTTAGGCTCGAATGTAAATTACAGTATAAATTCCGATGGAATGGAGTGTGTTTTAGACGTGTATATCAAATACAGTTGACGAACCGCTAATATCAACAAGTTTAGTTTTCGAAATCCGTTGATTTTATCAATCACTTGGTCAATACGAATCAATAAGCATGCTCATTTATATGCGTTAGGCTATGTTTCGTATTTAGCAGATATTGATTACTTGATAATACGTGTATTGATAATATCGGTTGTCAACTGTATATAGTTATTAAACAAAAAACAACATAATAGCAAAACTTATCATCAAATAAATGAATTGTAGTTTAGGTCTGAAATGGTGTTATGAATTGAATTGGAAATTAAATACAATTTTTTGCTGTTTTTTGTTTTTGTTGAATAATTCTTGTTTTGTGTTTTTTCCGTTTAAATTGAGTTCTCATTTTTGTTTTGTTTTATACATACATTCATATATCAAATACATAGTTATATTACAAATACACTGATATATAAAGCAAATGAAATAATACTAGTCTTGTTGAAATAAAAATTCTCTACAATTATATGCCATAAATCCAATGCCTGTTTCATATATCGCGTTATATATACCAATAAAACCAATTAATATTATATTCAACTCTTTATACATATTATGATTGAAATAAAAATGAAATCGTTTTCTCATTATACAGTATATAAATTAAAAACTAAAAAGTTTACAAAATATTTTGCAACAAATATCGCGTTAATTAAGTATTGAACTGTTTTTGTTTGTTAAGTCTCGTTACGTCTCAATAATAATCATTAATCGCATTACTATTCGTTTCATTCGCTTTCCAATTAAAAAATCTAATTATGTTTTTGATTCGCAAATCAATAAAAATATAGTAATAAATAAATTAGAGAAAAATTACTTGATTTTCACGGAATGAAAAGCAAACATCTTAAATAAATCAATTCATACATCTTGCTGAAATAAATAATCGTAAAATAAATACACATTTTAAAATAGTAAATTAAAAAATAAATATATAATTAGACTATTGTTTTGTACGTTTGAGTTCTGGGTTTGTAATTTATACATGAATATATCTGTGTGCATTTTTGCCGTTCAAAAAATTGCCATGCACATCTGCAAAAGCCAGTCAACACCATAAAAATGCTAATCGAAAGTCGATAATAGAGGCGAAAAAATGTAGTTTTCCTCCAAAATAATAATCTAAAAAACAGTCTGTGTAAAGATCACACGAAAATTAGAACAGAAAACAATTCGCACTAAACCGTAGACTCGCACTAAATATTGCAGACATTCTCCTAAATAAGTTAGACATTCAGAAAGTTTTTTGTGTTAAACCTTTACATTAGTTGTTCTCCTAAACTAAACAAGTTTCTTATTCTATTTCGCTACAATTTCATTTCACCCTATATTGTTACATCGTATAAATTAAACCAAATCTCTTGTTAATCCGTTTTTAAACGCCTTTACCACAACTACAGTATTAAATTTCTATTTAAAAAACTTACTAGTTTAATTAATTTGAAAAAAGAGTTCTAATGCTTAATTTAAGCACTAAACTAAATAATCGATATTTGAATAAATAAATTAATAAATAAATTTCGAATATTAGTCGAGAAAATAAAGGTTAAAATGCATAAAAAGTGAAAGTCTCGACTCGAAAAAACTTTGAGGTAATCCTTAGACAAGACGAGACCTAAAACTGGATTTTCAGCTATAATTCCTCTCACTTTTAAGCTGAAACACTACCACAAAAACAAAAACCGAACGAAAATCAAAGAAATGTCTAAAAATAAATTACAAAAAATTTCAAAAACAAAATGCAGAACAAGAAGAGAACAAAAAAACTAAAACAACAAATATTCGAAAACTAATCGATCGATTGATTGATTAAAAAATCGTCGAATAAATAGTGAAATAAGGAGTGATTGTAACGAACGGAGAAAACAAGAAACAAAATATCGAATTAAAAGAACAATTTAAAGACATTCAGACATTTAAGATCATGGGTTACGACAGAGAATTAGTAATACTATTAGAAATGTTTTGATGATATGAATGGCTGTCAATGACATCACAAATAGCTTTCGATTGATTACTGTTTAGAATACAAGAAGTATCACAACTGTTAGAACTTCCAAATTCGGCGCCGGATGTCGTCTTCGCACTGTCGGCGACGCCCGCGGCTCCGGTCATGCCGTTCGCCGCGCCGTTGATGGCCAGCGCGAGGAGACCGCCGCCGACGACGCCGGTGCAGATGGAAGAGCTGGATGTGTCGAATGTGTTGGAAGTATTGAGTTCTGAGTTATTATCGAATTTTTGATTATTTTCATTAACTAAAGCGCCGATGGGTTTCGGCGCTGATTTGGCGCATATACTGGCCAAGACGAGGGGCGCGGCCGTACTCGCGGCGCCGTTGCTAATGCCGTTGCCGACACCGGCGCTCGGCTCGTCCTCCGGCTGCGTCTTCCTGTGCGTGCGTTTGTGACGTAAAAAATTGAAATTGCGGTCCGACTGATACGAGCAGCCGATGTGCTCGCACTTGAATATCTGGCGCCGTATGGGCGGCGGACGGGGTCGCGGCGGACGCGTCCGGTCCCTCTGTCGCGACTTCGGCGGCCGTGACTTCGCCGACGACGACGAGTCGTCGCCGTTGGCCAACGACTGGTCTTTCGCCAACAGTTCCAGACGTTTGTTCAAATCAATCGAAAATTGTCGCTCTTTTTCGCCGACATTTATCTCATCTGAAGAGTTCGGAAACAAATCGGAATTAATTTATAGCTCAAGAGGTCATAGGTTTTGAAAATTAGCCAAAAATTGATTGCATTTTCGGGTAAAATGTGAAGAAAAATCTCACTTTTATTTCGATTAAAAGTATGATTGGGTTTGGTTTTGGAGGAATTGACGAATCGCTTGATGGAAGTGATTCGGATGTTTTCGAGCGAATCCTCGGCGGCGGTCGTTGACTCGTCTTCGGCGTCGAACGCCTCCATCAGTCGGCGCCGAATGACGTAACCGTTCTCTTCGACGGCGTCGTCGTCGTCGACGGCCGAGCGGGAGCTCAGACTCAGACTGAGGCTCTTGTTGTGGTCGTTGAACGTCTTGAAGCGTTTGTTGTTCTTCTTCGGCGAGCACTGGACGACGCCATTCATGTCGTCGGAGCGCCAGAAGAAGTGGTCGAACGGAACGCTATTCGGATTGGCGTTACTGATGATAATGTTGTTGTTATTGCCGTTAATGGCGTCGAAGTCGAAGTCGAGGAGCGTTTTGGTGGACGTGAGACACCAGTCGCCGAACTCGTCGTCCGACAGCTGTCGCCCGTTCTTCGTGACGACCAACTGATGGTAGTTGGCGTCCAAACCCTCCAACTGGTGGTATCGGCGCTGCCATTGCTTGAGATAGAGCTCGGACTCGGACTCGAGCCACCGGACCTCCACCTTCTTCGGGCGGCACGTCTTCGGCTGCTGACCGGCCGCCGCCGCCGCGCCGTTCAGCGCCTTCGCCGCCGACATCGCCGACCCGTTCGACGCGAATTGTGGCAAAACTCTTGACATTAATTCACTATTTTTCGCACAAATTATTTACACTAAACACACGAAACGAGTGTTTCATTAAAAACAAGTCTTTGATTGCGGACTCCAATCGACGTTTGGTTTCGGGATTTACCGATCGTTCGAATCAATTGTTTTGGTTTTTGTTTACAAATCGTATCGTTTTTCTGTTGGTTTGCGATTAAAAACTATAAATAAATAAATAATAAATAAATTTCTGCTGTTTTTCCGTTTCGGGCCTCGATTTCTGGCTCAGGTTTTGAATCTACGAAAACATTTTTCTCACATTTTATTCACTATTTATGTAATAATAATCGGATTTATTAAATGGCTTTTAAGCGAAATATTTATTAAATGATATTTTTTCCCAAAATTATTGTCGGATTTAATTGAATCTATTATTCAATAGACAAACAGCTGTCAAATATGAGGCATCACGTGACGGCGTTTGGCCATAGAGTCTGCGTTCCCATTGGCTGCTTCTCAAACGCTTGCCTCAGCGCTCACATACATAGTTACCGCGTATTGCAGTGAGAGGTGTAGTGCAAACATAGAATAATTTATTTTATTAAAATAATTTCTAATAAGTGTGTTACAAAAATTATATTATTATCATGGTTTTATTATTTTTAAACAATTATAACAAAATATTTAATGTAAAATTGGTTAATTTTATCGACAGGGTAAATTTATTTTGTTAAAGTCGTAACTTTATATATGATCTTGATGATTTGTTTACATTAAAATATATTAAACACAAAATTGATATTTGTAATTTTAAATATAAATCAATGGTTAATCTAACCAAGCATTTTACTGTTTAAATAGTATTTTTCTGCATTGAATTAGCTATAACCAGGCATTTGAGCATGCTAGATTAGGCGAAAACAGTGTTTTGAAGAAAACAATAGAACAAAAAAAGAGTTCAATGACATCACAGCCACGTCAAATTAGCAAGCGCGAAATTAGAATTTTGACACTTTATCAATTTTATCCTCGAGAATTTAGGTTAAATTTTACAATGCTAAATAATTGCTGTGTTAATTAATTCTAAGACAATTAATGCGTTTAAATGTTTGCAAAAATAAATAAATTTTGTGTTTAAAAAGATATAGTTTTGCCTATTATTGAGAAATTATTGAGAAATTGTTGAGAAATTTATTTAAATTGCATTCCAAACATACTGTAGAATGTAATGTAAACTATTATTACATGTTATATATTTTTTTTGTTAAATAATGTTCTTGGTTTAATTATTAAATTTATACAAAATTTATACGATACTTGAATATTATTACTATAGTTATTACAAGATAAAATTTATGTATTATAAATTTATTTATTATATTTACTTTACACTATTTCAAGTCACCATCTTGCATTTTATTCATTATTTTGAAATTGTATTTTAAAAATTAAATTTTTTAATAATCACTTTTAATTAATTTATTGTTTTTAATGTTATTAATAGAATTTTAAGATAGAACAGAATGAAGCGTAGTGTTTTGTATCGTTGATTGATAAAATCGCAATTTCTGAATTTGAGATATACGAGTTTCATGCTAGACTACATTCAATCATTATAATTTATTTTTATTAAAATAAAAATATCTTTTATAGAATCTAAATAGAATTAAGTTATGTTATTTAAAATGCATTCTTAATTAGTTGTATTATCAAATTGCTATATTTTTGTTTTTAAAAGTAGTTTGAAGTTGGTAAACTGTTTTATGTTTTGGTATGGTTTTATCATAAACTAGTTTTATTTTATATATATTTAAATATCAACGTTTATATTTTTACAAAATCTACATAGCTATTTAAAAATATAATTAAATTATCAAATATTTGTTGTAAATTACTAATGGTATTTGTATGTGCTTGCTTATCATAATGTATAATAGTCTTTTAATTTTATTAAAATATCATTTGTTTTTACTGTTGTAATTTAATTTAATGTTGTTAAAATAGTTTGGTTTGTTAAAATTTACGCATTACGCTTGGTCAATATTGGGTTAGTTCCATATACTGTAATGTTAAAATCAATTAGTCATTTGCTATATAGCTTACTATTTTTTTCAATAATAAGAGATATTAATAAACTTCTACGATAGTAAAAGTAAAGTGTAGTAATGCGTAAGCATATTTTTCCTAACGTGATTTAACATGCGTAAATTAGCGGAAATACGTGGTAGAATCCAATTGATTACTGAAGACAGGAATGAATTTGTTTTTCTCTCATCAAAAATCTGTATTAATATCCTTTCGGTTGGGCATACGTGCAGTTAGTCTCGTACTCTCTGCAGAGGATGTCTATCGAAAGGATATAATTGAAAACTTTAAAACAATTCAACAAAAAATTCATATTTAAGGCATTCGACAAATCTATTATCAAATGAATAAATTTTGCAAAAAAGTTACATAAAAATTATATAAAGTGTATTCTTCTATTATATTTACACCGTTTCTAAGTGTATTTTACATTGATTTAGTAATAGAAACTCTATTAGAGTATAATATGAAGTTAGTTCTCCTGAATTGTGCATTGCTCATTTTCTTATCAATGATGTGTCAAACGTGCAGTGCAGAATATAGCGAAGAAGATATTATGTGAGAATTTTTAGACACATTTATAAAAATAATAATTGTAATGTATTTTGTATTTGATCAACAGTGATATCTTATCGAAAAAGCTGCCGGATGAAATGAAGAGTGACTTATTAGAACATGGCATTTCCGATAAATTTAAATCCGACGCTAAATCAATGATTAATAAGTTGTTGGCGTAAGTTAAGTAACAATGTAACATTTTAGTTTTATTAATATTATGCCAATTGCACCCAGGATACGGTTTAAGCCGCATACTTTAATAGGACAGGGCTCTGATTTAAGCCGAACCGCTAAAAACAACATTGCTAAATATTTAGCTAGTAAAGGTCCTTAATAATGCATGTTAATAGGATTGTTATTTTAGATGTCTTGTAATTTGAATGTATGATGTTATTTATTATAGCAATTTATTTATCTTAATAAATTAAATTATAAATTAAACAAATCTATTTTATAATTTAGTTTATCAATAAACTATTAATTAAACAAATTATATCAAGCATGAAATCTATCATTTATATTCAAAATATTTTATAACATATAAGTGACGCTGTTTAAAATAAATGGAAAATTTAACAATATTTTAAAAAATTGTAAAATTTAATCCAATTTATTAATAATAATAAACATGTTTATCGTGAATTAATGTTGTACAGATCAAATAGTAGTAAAAAGCGTAAGCGTTTCGTGCGTTTGTGAGTCAAAGTCTGCATTGAATCGTTAGGCGACTATTGATATGAATTTTTATTGTCGAATGACTTTGAAAGTACGAATCGGTGCCAATCAGACGCACAAATTCCTCTCATTGTTACAAGAGAGTGTAAAAATCACTATGCTTAAATCAATGCATTATACGGTAAAATTGGCTTGTTTAATATTTTAATAATTAATTACCTAGCTTTACGCATAATGTTTGTAAAATAGTGTTTATACAGTTTAATTTGTTTATCAAACTACTTACATATATGTACTTATTTTAAATAAATGTTTTTTGTTTGTTTGGATTGTTTATGTCGATTGTTTTTAACTAGTTTATATTTACAAGTCAAATATGACATAATAATAATATCTATGCAAAATATACTATTTCAATGAAAGTGGAACACTAGTCTTAAATTCAAACAGTAATCGATTACTTATTAAAATTGTTTAGTGTAGAGATAATTTAAATTGTTTCATTGGTATTTCTATCATTTGACATTCTGCCTGCTCAAGGGCTTACTTAACAAGTATAAATTATTTTATTTTAATTGCTTCTGTCATTTCAAATTAAAGAATTCATAGAGATATAATTAAAAATATAAATATTAAATAATTTATTAAAATTGCATTGTAAAATTATCATGAAAAACACTCTCAGATCATTACTATTGTTTGGTGTGATATGTTCAAGTAAGTTTTTAAAATTTTGTACTTGTTAAACTTATAAAATTATACTGTATATATTTTAAAATAAACTATCAAAATAACAATATTTTATCTTTGATAATTAAAAAAATAAATGTGTAATAAAATGTTATAACAAGGTAAAATTTGTGCATAGTAAACTGTTGTTCATTAACGTGTGACGAGAACGGTGTGTTCGGCCTGGCCAATGAGCCGCACTCGTACATCAAGTGCCAGAGCGGGAAGGCATACCTACAGCACTGTCCACACTCGGGTCACGGCCACTCCCGACGGCAGCTCGTGTTCAGAGGCGAACGATGTGTGCATTCATTCCTGTGTCCCGAACTGAACGGCGCTTTTGTTGATCCGCACAATAATCATCAGTACTATCAGTGCAGAGATGGCATTCCCGAGCATCACACCTGTCCGGCTCATCACGTATTCACTGGCCGACAATGTACAAGGTCATTTCAATGTCCCAAGTTGAACGGCCGGTTCAGCAATCCGCACGATCTCAACCAGTACTACCAATGCTGCAATGGCGAATATACCCTGTACATTTGCCCGGCTCGTTTTATTTTTGACGGCCAAAAGTGTATTCACGACCCGCGCTATTACCCAGGTCAAGATAAGCCTGGACATGTAGCCACGGATAATGAACCATGTTTGTTAAATATCTAATATAACTTAGTATATTTTAGTATTATAATTATGTTTTGGTGTTTATACTTTTTTTAATCATGCAGCATTTAGGTGCCCGGAAACTAACGGACAATTTTTTAATCCGAGAAATCGCAGCTCTTTCTACGAGTGCCGCGACAATGTAGCAAGTTTAGTGCCATGTCCAATCAATCTGGTTTTTAACGGTGAAAAGTGTGTTAATGTATTTGTTTCCGCTTCGAAAGACGAGTTAGCAGATGAACAAGATAGTAAACGTGCTGGCTACAAGAGTGTGGCTGAAGAAGAATGTAAGCGATAATTCATTACGAGTTTTAATCATCATTACTTTACAATTTAATTTTTAAATTGCAATTATAAAATAATAATGCAAAAAATAATAGATTAATATAAATCGATAAATTATTATTATTAATATTTTATACATTGTCAAAAAATATGAAAATAATTATAAAGCTTTTTTAAAATGTTAATTAAAATACATTTGTAAATTTTGCAGTAACATATGTATGTCGATCACCCGGTTCATACAAGGCATCTCATATCAGAAGCAAGAACGAATTTATTGAGTGTGTTAATCACCATGCTTATTTGAGGAGATGTCCGACAGGTCTGTCATTTGATGGCCCGATCGAGTCATGTGTTGGCGATTCGGCGCCGTTTGTATGTCCGGAACCAAACGGCTATTTCATGATATCGCCGAACAATAATCAGTATTATATGTGCCGCGCGGGGAGTGTCAAGATACAATCTTGTCCCGACAATTACGCTTTCAATGGAAGGCACTGCGTTAGGTCTGATAACATTAAAGTGGTTGAACAAAATAAGCATGATACAGTGGAGGAGGAGGAAGATGGAGCAGAGGAACAGACGAACTCAGTCGCTGTTCAAGTACCGGCGCATCCGACACATCATACCCGGCATAGCCGCCGGTTCGAGCACAATGGCAAAATTGTGATTGATGAATTTGATAATGAGAGTAATCAGTGGAAACGACGCGTTGAGCACTCAAATCAAAAATAAGCTATTTTACCATGTTTTAATTTTTGTTTTACCTATTCTATTTATAGCTTTAATTTACATCATTGTCAATTTGCGTAAATTTTTACTTAAAATTTTTATTTTAAATACTGTATAAATATATTTTGCAAAATTTTGTTTGAATTTATATTGATAATAATAAAGTTTATGCCATGTATTATTTATAATGTATATTGTTTTATTCGTGGCTTAATTAGATCAAGGATGCGTGTTTTATTTAAAGCTTGTTAGTCAGAAATAAATGCAATAATTTATTATTATTTACTTTGCCTATCAATATTGTTTTTGTGTTTTACGTTTTATCTTGTTCAAATAAAATAAATTGTCTATACTTTTACAACATAATCGATTTCAAATACAAATATGTTTTTTGTTTAATAAAAATTTAATAGAAAATAAATATAGTTATTAATTAGACAATTGCATTAAATAATTGATTAAAATATACTGATATTTTTTAAATAAAATATTTTAAAAAGTCAAAAGTATTTTTGTATGATAAAACAATTTATAAATATATCATAATATTTTATGCATTGTTTAATTTACACTATAATTTTTATACTGTATGATGTACATTTATAGAAGTTTGTATGCATAATTTGTAAAAATTGATTAATAATATAACTAAATTATAATATTAAAAACATATTTGCATTCTATTGTATCATGCCAACAATAATATCGAATAAGAAATTGTTAAAAAATATTTTAATTATTAATTAGTAATACTGAACAAACTGTCGGCTTTAAGTCCAATTCCGTACACATTTCGCTTTCAATTAATTTATCATTATATACTCGACTTATCAATTTGGTTCAGATTCTATTTATTTATCAAGATAATAAAAAAACTTTTATTGAAAAAATAATAGGTTTGCAAATTAATATAATTGTTGTTAACATGTTTTCGTAATACCTTAAGCGCCGTTGAACGCATAGCATGTTTGTGCGTATGTCTGTACATAATATTTTACTATGAATAATTAATTATCATGTACTCTAATTTGATATTAACTATGACATTAAGTTTTCTGTAATTGTAATCTTCATAATTAGGAATGTATATTTTAAAAATTGTAAGTTTAGGCATGTGAAATGTGATATTTGAAGAATTTGTTTAATAATCAAGTGATTATTTGTTCCAGAATATGATATCAACTTAACATAATATTTTGTGTCAGTTTACCTTCCTCAATTACAAATTCAGATTACTAAATTAACACAAATTTAAAGTATAATATTATTGCAAATAACTTTTAAATATTAAGTTAAACTATATTAGTAAAAATGTTCAAAATTAATATAATAAAACTATTAGTTATTGCTGCAAGTTTAGTGCCAAGTAAGTATTGACATATTTGTGTTGTGTTATTTTTGAATGCTTAATTTATATTCAAGTAAACTGTTGTAACGAATGCCTGCAAAGCTGTTGGGATAAGTGCCGACTGAACGGTGTGTTTGGGTTCGCCAACGACCCGCACGCGTACGTCGAGTGCGTTAACGGCAGAGCATATCTGCGCCAATGCGGTCGAGTGGACAACACTATCGCGCAGAACAACCGACAGATATTTGACGGCTACCGGTGTGTCGACGCCTACTCGTGTCCGGCACTCAACGGCCGCTTTAGTAATACGGATAACTCGAGTCAGTACTACGAGTGCATAAACGGTGTGCCGACTCTACACAGCTGTCCGCACGGGTATCTGTTCGACGGCCGGGAATGTCTACAGCCGTACAGATGCCCGAGTTTGAGCGGTCGTTATATTAATCCCCGTAACTATAGTCAGTACTACGTGTGCTGGTATGGTCGGGCGACGCTCTATTCGTGTCCGGCGCGTCATATGTTTGACGGACATACGTGTGTGTCGTTAGAGCCCAAGACGACAACTCCGAAGAGTCCCGACACGGGAGACACCGACTTTGACATACTGAGGAGAAACTGTAATTATTTTATAAAAATTTGAGTTATTATTTAAGCTAGATAATTTATTTGTATATTCTTGTTTATTAATTTGACACCAGTACGATTCGCCTGTCGATCTCCCGGCTCATATCGGGCCAGTCATCCACTGGACAAACACATATACATCCAGTGTATCGACGAGAAGGCATACCTAAAGCGGTGTCCGCACGCACTCAACGGCTATTATCTCATATTCGACGGCCCGTCGGAGAAGTGCGTCGAACCGGACGGTGTGTTCCGATGTCCCGAATCGAGCGGAAAGTTTCGAAATCCGCGAAATAATAACCAGTACTACGTGTGCCGGAATGGGTTGGCCCGACTGCACTCATGCCCGCACTACTCGCTGTTTAACGGGCAAACATGTGTCAAGTATCATTTTCGGTGCCCACACCCAAACGGGCGCTTCCGAAACCCGCTCAACGTGAACCAGTACTACCTGTGCCGTAACCGGGTGTCGGTGTTGTACGCCTGTCCCGACAATCATATATTCGACGGCAAGACATGTGCCATCGGCTCCATTCAATGCCCGCGACCCGACGGCCGCTTTCGAAACCCGCAAAACGATAGCCAGTACTACGACTGCGCCAACAGTGTGCCCCGACTGCACACCTGTCCGCCCAATTCAATCTTCGATGGCCAGACATGTGTAAAGACATTCTACTGTCCCGACAACGGCCTGTTTGTCAATCCGAAAAATAGTCGCCAGTATTACCAATGTTGGAACGGTATTGAGAAACTGTATGCGTGTCCGCCCGGCCATGCATTTAACGGCCAGACGTGTGTCGCACCCAATGAGAGTCGTTCGTCCGAAGAGAATGAAGACTATGATAGCAGTGAAGAGGAGGACAACGAGATTCCTAACTATAAATGTATTTTTAGATTATTTTATTCATTTTATATATATATTAAGAATTTATTTTATTATTATTTTTTTGTAATTTATTTATTTATTTTCGATTCCAAACCCGAATTACAGCGAAAAGAGGAACTCGACGTCGGATTAAGTTTGAATACAACGGCCGCACAATTGTCGATGAGTACGACCCACTGCTGCGCAAATGGAACCGCACTTTTCTCAATTAAACATATTACATTAACTTAGTTTTCTACTAGTTTTCTTAGTTTTATAGCTTGTTAAAATTCTTGTAGAATTAATAAAACTAATCCTTTTTAATTAAGTTTTAAAATATTAAAATTGTTAGATTTCCAAGCGTTTAAGCATAATAAATATTTTCGTATTTTCTAAAAATTAATAAAACATAAAAATGAGAATTCTAAAATAAATTATATAGTTATTTTTTAATAAAGTAAGAATTCAAGAATGATATTTTACTTTAACAAATTGAGCAGGTATGTTTGCCAATAAAGATTTAAAATTAGATCATTAAATTGATAATTTTTATAATGTTTATTTTATAATTAATTAACTTTCAATATAAAGAATAAATATAACGAATTTGAATCAATATACCAAATGACTAACCTAAGCTTGTTAATTTCTATATAAAATTGCCTAAATACTATTTGTTACTTACAGTATTTTTAATAATTATATAAATAACTTAAACATAACTTTTGCATTAATTCTAATTTTAAGTCAATTTGCTTAGCAAACAATATTCAATTAATATAGATTATTTGAGCAATAAATAAATAGAACTTAATAAACTAATATACTGTAAATGTTTAACCAAGAAACTTATTAATACACTGGCAAATATTTTAAAACAAATATTAACGAAACAATGGTTGCAATGAGTGGTTTAGACATTTTGTTATGTTATCACCGCATCATAGGCTGTACATATATGGGAAAATATATTGAAAATATATCCAACTTTAAAAGGATCTTGCTTATCATATGGAACATTGGTGGATTTATTTTAATAATGTTTTTCTCACTTATGACTATGCTCGTGGCAGTTGGAGGTTTTAAACACGACCATTTTATTAAGCAAGTTACATCAAAACTGCAAACACTATTCAACATGAACATTCTTTGCCTCGGCGTTCAAAATACAATAGTTTGCATATTTATGCTGACGAGAGGACCGAAACTCTTGGAGGCGATGGCCGTCGAAGAGGCGATTCCTATCGACAAACAACGCGAACGAAAAGTTGGATTAATTTTAACATCACTTCAGGCGTTGATTAGTGCGTTTATGGCAATATATGCTATGTATGCTAGCTATTCTACAATGGACAATTTTGCTTGGTCTCATAATGTTTTAGGTAGCATGATATATTTCCTAGCGCTTAATTCTCAGCTATCACTTGTGTCGTTAATCGCTTACAAATGCTTTTTAGTTTCGCATCAAATTAATAATTTATTCAGCACAAATTTTTACCATAATTTTGAATTGGTATATCATGTACTTTTAAAAATTTACAACTCTGTTAAACAGTTTGATAGAATAGTATCAATCTATTTTTTAATCTCATTTATTGTCAATGTATTTACAATAATATCAAGCATTTGTCAACTGGAGACGCAGTTAAGCCTAACTTCATCTAATCTAATGGCTCTTTCGTACGCATTATTCTTGCTGTTAAGTCAGTGCTTAATTTGCAATGCAATTCCAAAAAGTCTACAGAATTTTGTTGAAAAACTCGAGCATGATAGAATTGTCGAACAAAATGAGTGTTTAGTCAGCGATCGAATAATTTTGATTCAACTAAAAGCACTGAAAGAGTCGATAGGTTTGACTGCATTTGGTTTGTTTGCAATCAATTCAAATACATTGCTCTCATGTCTGGCACTCATTATCTTCTATTCTGTTATTATTATTCAAACTTATAAATAAAAACATATATTTTAAATGCATATAAATATCAAATAATTATTTTTAATTTTTACTGAATTAAAAATTATTTTCTTATATTGCTGTATTACAAATTTTTGCAATAAACATGTGTATCCTTTCTCACAGTGTCAAGCTAATTTGTTTCACTTATTTTGTATTAAGTGTGCAGTTATTATGTCGGTCTATATCTAAGCATCAAAGGTAAGGCAAACAGAGAATAGAATTCGATTATTGTCTGAATCGGATCCGCTCTCCCGAGCACTCACAGCGCCCGACTGTCAACACGCGCTTTGAATATGCTTTGGCAATATGGCACCAGTAGCCAAGGTTCGTGTTTATCCAACTTGTTGTTCACATGACACAATTTATTTATAGTTAAAAGTTCATTGCAAGAATTTAGTTTAGAAAAAAGTGTTTGCCGTTTTAAACAAATACACAGTAGTAGCATGCAATGTTTTTATTTGTAACTTAAACTTTTTTAGTTTTTAGGCATATTCACAATGAATATTTTTATTCTTATCACAACTTATTATTGCGACAAACTTTGCATATTGTC